>JAPYZE010000127.1:0-61508 GCA_030522805.1 Leptomastidea abnormis | reverse complement strand
GAAATTTTGCACACATATTTGTTATATTTTACTTAAGAGCTGATTAAATTTTGGGAATGATCGGACCTTATTAAGGGTGTTTTTTCATAAAAAATGTATTTTTTTAAGGCAAAAAAACCGAATTTTCTAATATTAAGTTTAAATGTAGATGTTTTAGAGTTTATTTTAGGTTTTTTGGATAATTATTATGTCAGTTATACTTTAGTATTGATTTATATTTATTAAGGTTGTAAAAGACCCTTATTTAAGTGCTTTTTAAAAAAATTTCTATTTTTTGAGTTTGATATCGTTTTCATGGTTTTCTGGGTTATTCTTTACGAATATTACATCAAAATGAATAAATTTCGTTAGTTGGACCTTGTTAAGGGTGCTTTTAATCAAATAGTACCTTATTTAAGTGTTTTTTTGAAAAAATTTCTATTTTTGGAACTACATATCGTTTTCATAGTTTTCTGGGTCGCTTTTTACTAATATCGTATTTAAATTAATGAATTTCGTTTATTGAATCTTATTAAGGATGTTTTAGATCAAAAAATACCTTATTCAAGTGCTTTGGGAAACAAATTAAAAATATTAAATATATTAATTAATCATATTAATTTTAGATTTTTTCTTTTTTAAAGAAGTAAAATATTGAAATTTTAAATATAATTAATTTCGTTTTTCGAAATTCTTTGAGAAAGCATTCTGCTAATGCAGTTAGCAGCGGTTTTTTTTTTATTTTTTAGCTAATGTAGAGGAAAAGGGAAATAGAAATCCGAAAGCTAATCTGATGATAGATTGGTAGAAATTTTTTTTGTTTATGAAAATTGTTAATAAAAGCTTAAAAGTTTACTTTTATGCGCACCTAACCTGCAACAACAGCACGTTCTTGTACATATATGTATATCTCAGATATCTATAGGTCATGATATACATAAATTATTATTTTTTTTGTAGTTTTTGAGTTTGAGCCCTGTGAATTTTTTTTATAATTGATATGATTGCTTGTGGTTATTAATTTGGTTGTAAATATTTTTGCTAAAAAATTTCGATCTATTTTAGCAAAATAGTTATGGTTGAAATAGTGACAAATTAGCACTCTGTGTTAATTTCAACATGGAGTTATACGGAAAAAGTAAGATACACCAATAAAAGTGTATCACAACGAATATTTTACAGGGGATCGATATTTTTCGTTAAGTATGATTTAACGAAGAAAATGCGCCCTCAATCAGGAGCGTACCTCGAAATTGAAAAATTTTATTTTTTGAACCATACATCTACCCCTTTTTTATGGAATTAATACGTGCGCTTATATAATCGTTTTTGGCTTCTTTAATATGCTCTATAAGGAAAAAATATATTTGAGCTGTTAGAAATATCTGTGATTTTTGTAAAATATAATTGTCAACTAATTACTAAAAAAGAAAAATTTTGAGAAAAAAATGTTTTCAAATTTTTTATGTGGTCATTTTGTGGTCCAAAATATCGTCTTCTCAAAATAACCACCCATGTATGTAAAATGTTACATTTTATAAACGATACGTTTTATTGTATTTTGGCTGCGCAGGACGAAACTGTCTTTTCATGCCTTCACAAACATAAGAAATTGTTTACGCACAACTGGAGAAAATGAAGAAGCCTCAGATCACCAGGTTCCCGCCCTAGATCGTTAATATCCTGCTGATCTAAGATAATTTTTATTTTTCCTCCTAAAGTGCGTAATCTACTATTTTAAATATTATTTTAATTTATTTTTGATCCCTTTTGAACATGAGTATATTATATTATTTGAAGGAATAATAGGCAGCAATAAAATGAAAAATGATAAATATTTTATTAAATACAATTTTTCTGCTGCACACATGCAGATTAGATATATAGTTTGGCATCCTATAAAATTTTAATACAAATAAATTTTTTAATAAAATATTTATTATTAAATAATAACTTTTTGTGTTAGACGAAATTTTTCAATATTTGTCATCTACATCTTATTTAAATTCTTCTTGTTTCTAAACTTATTTTACTGGAAGAAATACACAACTACATATATTACTATTTTAATATTACTTTAAAATGATCTGCATGACTTTGTTAAATACTCTATTTCAACCGCACTTCCTGATCGGAAGATGATGAAAAATAGTATACGCACCATGGGAACAAGCTAAGAAGGCTCAGATCACCAGGTTCCCGGCCCTCGGCTTCGCCTCGGGCGGAATATCCTGGTGATCTAGACCTTCTTAATTCTTGTTCCCTAGGTGCGTAATATACTATTCTTGGCAAAGTTGATGCACTCAGTTCCTTGCTGTACCTAAAATCGATGTTATGTTGCATTACTTACCTATTATTAATCTATAAATTATTTATCTATTAAGCTATAAAGATATTTATAAGTACAATTTCTTAGTTATGTATCTTTATAGAAAAGTGACTTATAATTTTTATTTTTACTAATACAATGAAATTTGGTAGAAACGCTAAGTCTAATATAATATAATCTAATATACTTAAGGATACACAAAAAAAAAAATTCTTCTGCAAGACAGGTTAAAAATATATAATCTTAGTCAGAAGTTAAATGATTTGAAACCTGTATGAACGAACGTGAAATAAATAAATAAATATCTATGAATTTCATTGAAGGTACTGAAGATATTGGATAAATTTAAATGCTTATATAGATACAAATGGTAATTATTCTTATTGTTTAAAAAAAAGTTTGTATAATTAAATACATATTTTGTAGCTATTAGAAAGAGAAAATACAGGATTTTTGCAACTATCTAATGGAATTTTCATTTTAAAATTCAAGAAATTGTGAATAATACAATATATGATCAAACTCGAGCAAATTTCTCCAGTTCCAACTTTTTCAATAAAACACTCAGCTTCTATAAACAATGAAACATTAAAAAAGCCATCTCAGTTTAATACTTATTTGTTTCGCCTATAATAACGACCCAATAGACTAATAAAATAAAATTCAATAATTTCAAAACCATCATTTTTCTATTAAATCGCAACTAATTGAGAAACAAAGAAAGAAGAAACTGGAGTTGTAGAAAGTTGGTGAGCTTAACTAGTTTCAGGTACTTCGGTTTATGAATACTTAAAAAAAAAATAGTTATAATCCAATCTAATGTCGCGCCTCAATTCAATTCCTGGTAAAGAAGAGTTAAATGACCGTCGGAGATGCCGTGAGCAGTGATCAAGCTTGGTAAGCGTGAAACAGAGGTACGGAACATCAGGAATGTCAGGACAGACATGAGCAGCCCAAGCCTCTTCCATCAAACATTCCACTTCCGTGCCATAAGAGTGCCAATCAATAGTTCGCAGCTGGCGAGCCTGGAATGTAAAGAAATCCACCTTACGCAATGTGTCTCATCTCCATCCTTATTAATAAATTATATTTTCGTTTTCAAACTTGATTACTACCTAGTAAAAAAATAAATGTCCATTCAACAGACCGACAGTATAATTATATGGTTATTAATTAAAAATTATGCATAATAGACTGAGCGTATTTTTTATGAAAAGAAGTGTGCGCAAGCATTCGAAAAAAATAAGATGTATTTTATTTGGGTAAAAACTTTAAGACTTGAATTTTTATTTTTGTGTAATTAAAAGGAGGAACCATATCAATGTTTCATTTTCAAAGAAATAAAGGATACGGTAATTCTTTTTTCGATTACTCAAGTTATGGATATCAAGGCTAAGATCATGTGTCCAGCTAAAAAGCTAATGTATCACTCAAATATTTTAAAAAACTAAAATAAATATTTAAAATATGGTATGATAGCCATAAGTAAAATATATTTAAATGTTTTCATTCATTTAAGAAAACTAGCTAGTAAAATTCAATAATAAAAAGAAGTTAATTGTACCCATCAAAATATTAAAATCTACTTTTTTTGATGACTGGAGGCTAGAAGCTAATCAATACCAAAGACTTGATGAGAAAATCTCTGTTTTACTAACGCTATATATACAATTTCTAACTTAAGCATTAAAATTATGCAAAACATTTAATTCTAATTTTTTTAAAAAGTTATGCTTGTAAAAGCATAAAAAATTATTTTAATGACTCTCCACTGCTTTTCTAAAGAAAGATTCCAAAATCACCTTTTTCTGACGACTAACAAAACATGATAAAAAAATCCCTGTTTTACCGACGCTATGTATAATATTTTCATTTGACTATTTTCAATTATTTAAAACATTTCTATAAGATTTTTTTTACGGAAATATGCTTAAAACCGCATGAAGGATAAGATCCATAACTTTGTGTTGCTATTTTTATGCGGAATTCTAAAATCACCTTTTTTTAACGACTGGAAGATGAAAACAAATAATATAATAGTTTCTAACCAACAAAAGAGAAGAATGAGGGCGATAAAGAAAAAGAAAATTGTTTATTTATAACTTTGTTATGAAGAAAATAGCTTATAATTTAATTAATTTTATTTTAATGGTACACATTTTTTTTATATTTTAAAATTTAAACAATAAATTTATAAGATGTTGAAATTTAATTTCTTACAGTAGGCAGTACCATTAGATCAACAGATAAAAGGTTATGTAGATCATTGCAGTATTGATTTTTGTACGATTTATCATTAAAATTTTGTGGGATTTGGCAATATAACACCGTTTTTTTTACACAACTTGGAAGACCAGTATTTTATCTTCAAATGTCTCTTTTTTTGTAAACAAGGTAAGAGTTTAAATTAATTTTAATTGTAGATGTGTACCTACATAAACTCTGAATAATCTATACATTTAAAAGTGAGGATATTTAAGACCTTTTTTCTTGAAAATTTGTTCATTAATTGTTAAAAAAATAAAATATTTCTATTCTTTATAATTTAAGAAATCATATCTTTTACTTTAACTATGTAATAATCTTGAGAGCATAAAAAATTACAATTTGTACTTTAGAAATTTTAGAAACTATAAAAAAAAAATTATTTTTGTTGTAGAGATACAAATTATTGAATTGATAAATCACTTGCAATATGAAGCAAAATAATATGGAAGAAATAGATGAAAATTATATCAAATTGGGACATATTATCCAAATTTTAAAAGACAAAAACGATCATTTATTTAAATATAAAATCAAAACCATTATTGAAAGTGGTTTTGATATCAACTACAAGTTATCATTTAAGAGTTTTATATGTCAGAATAAACCACAATATATAGGAAATACAGTATTGCACTTTGCTGCAGACTTACGTTATAACGATTTAGATTTATTTAACTTTTTAATTGAAAATGGTGCTGATTTTACCATTAAAAATGACAATGGCTATACTCCCCTTTTACTAGCATTTAACAATGATTATGCAATTAAATCTCTATTGTCTTCTCATGTAAAAAGAAACATCTCCACAAACTCTACATGCAAAAATGGAATATCTCATTTTCATGTAGCTTGTTCCACAGACCAGGTAGATGTTGTAGATTTTTTTTTAAAAACTGGTATTTCTGTAGACGAGCAAGTTAACAATGATTCACCAAAATATCCTGGGTTTACACCCTTACATTTTGCAATCCAAAATTGGCAAACTCAAACAATGGAATTATTATTGGACAATGGTGCTAAATTTTATAGCAAAGATGCTAAAGGAGTGACTCCACTTCATTTACTTATAAAAAATCTGTTTAATGATAATTATGATGATTTTTACAAAACTGAGTTGATACGAAAAGCCATACCTACCAATTCTGTAAAACTCAGTAAGGATATGGATTTACCTCATTTAATAATCTGTGTTCTCTGTATTTTATTCAAGTATGAAAACATTGATCAATTTTACAAACAAGACACAAGCATTGATTCTTTTATTCCATTTAATTCACCTGTATGGCCAGGATATACGCCATTACACTTTGCAGTAAATCTTGATTTACAAATTGTTATATCAATGTTAGAAAAGGGAGCAGATATTTTAGTTAAAGATGCAACAAATACAACCCCACTTGATTTATGTTTAAAAAAATTTAATCCAAGAGGATTAGTTCAGATTCTATCTGCAGAAAAACGCCATAAAATTTCAAAATTGAAATTTACATATGGTACCTATTTATTAGATGTTATAGGTGCTTTAACAAATTCTTATTTGTTTGATGAGTTTGTAATGCTTAAGGTTAAAAATGTAAATATGTTTCTTCCCTTTGACTCAGTAATTTGGCCTGGTAATACTTTGCTTCATTTGATTGCAATATTTGCTTCTGATAACAATGATCTTAATGCACATTGTCTTTTGTCCCGCAAGGCTAATTTCACAATGCAAAATGCTCAAAGTATGAGCCCTCTGCATCTTGCATTTCACATGCAAAACGAAAAGCTTGTTAAAGCGATTTTGAACACTCACAAAGAAATATGCACAAATCCCGTCAATCAAGATGATCTTTCCCACCTACACATAGCCTGTGTTGAAGGTCATTTTGAAGCAGTGGAGTTTCTTTTAATACATGGAGCAGATCCTAATTTAAAATCTGTACTCCGTGACTATCAAGGAATTTCGAGAAATTATCAAATTAAAACCGGATCTACTCCACTTCATATTGCTATTAAAAATTTGAATTACAATGTAGTACAGATACTTTTATCTTATGGAGCAAATATTTTTGCGAATGATGCCGATGGCATAACGCCGTTCCAAATTATCTGGGATTTAAATTACAAAGATGTTGGCTTGTCAGCGTCAGATTATGTGAAATTTATCCATTTGATAATGAAGGGTATTACAAAATTTAATGGGGCAAGTGCCATTGCCATGAGCCTTAGAGTTTTGAAAAAAACTTTTGTGACTGACTTTAAATCTATATTTTTTCAAAGATTTTTCTTAGAATTCTTTAAAAATAAATTACATAAGAAGTTAGGCTTAACTAGATTAGAAATAGCTTGTATCATAGGAGACATGAGTATGATACAGGAAGAGCTTAAGTCTGGAATGGACATTAATCATCGCATATCTTTGGATTCACCTATTTGGCCAGGCAGCACTGCCCTACACATTTCGTTACATCAAGACCCAAGACTTAAAACTGATATTGTTATACAGTTACTTGAGTATGGAGCAGATCCCACCATCAAAGATGCAAATAACTTGACTCCCATCCATTTAAGTGGAATCATGTATTTAGAGAAAGGTAATATGATATGCTAATATTATATCTTTAAAATTTAATAGAAATCACAGTGATCATGTTTTATATTTTCAGTTATATCAATATTTAAAAATAAATTCACCAGAATAAATCCGTTTAATAATGATGGTCTGTCACACTTTCACTTGTGCTGCAAGACAAATAATTTGTTGGTAATTCAAGAATTTATAAAATCGGGTATTGATGTTAACACTCCTGTTGATTACTTTGCTGATAATTATGCTGGTTATACTCCATTGCACTTTGCAGCAGATTATGGTAGTAAAGAAATTGTTGATTTATTGCTTAGACATGGTGCTGATCCTAATAATAGGACCACTTCTGGTTTTACACCATTACATTTAGCAGCAATATTGGAAAATAATAATTTGGAAAAAGTGAAATCATTATTAAGGTTTAATATATTTATAAAATATTTTATTTGTTGGTTTTAGAGCGATATATTAATATAAAAAAATTTTTCTGTTATAGATTTGTTGATATCCAAGAGTTGAATGTATTTGGAGAAACTGTTTTAGAAGTAGTTCTTAATACACCTCATCCAAATGAAGAAATAATAAATTTGTTTTTAAGAAAAGGTATCCATCTGGATTTTTCAAAATTCACTGCTGAAAAACCATTTGAACAGAAAATTATCAATAATGCAGCTTGTAAGCTTTCTACTGAAACATTTCGGCGATTGATCGAAAATGTAACTAACATAACGGATGTAGATGATGAGGGCCAAAATGCTATTCACCTTATTTTCAATGCCCAAACTTTATGTTACTGTAGATACAACTCTTCCTGTAACCTTTTCAACAATCTTATTGAACTTATAGAGTATGGATGCGAGCTTGATCATAAAGACAACAAAGGTAAGTTTTTTTTATAAGATTTTTGCATTCAAATATTGGACATTAATTGCTAATTACTTAAAAATACTTTAATATTTAAAAAAATGATTTTTTTTATTTTATTAAAGCAGAAATAGCTTAAAATTTAAGATTCTAATTTTATTAAAAATTTTTAAATTCCTGCTTCAAAAATTTTTATATTTTTATAAAACAGATAGAATGACTATTATAATAATATATTTAAAATATTTTTTAAGGGAGAACAGCCTTACACAAAGTTTCTCTTCCAAATATCCATATACTATTGTCACTGGGACCTGATATAAATATTAAGAATGATGATGGAAAGACGCCATATGAAGTTATATTGAAAGATTTTGTAGATGAAACCTGGGAAATTCAACAGTTCTATTCAGTATATGTAAAAACTTTAGAGATACTTGGGCTTTACGTTGATGAATCAAATAAATTTAACACATCTGTTCACCCACATTTAGAAGAAATCGAAAAAGAAAAGCGTTACTTTGATGTTATCAGTTCAGATTTTTCGGCAGACTATTTTTTCTCAGAAAAATTTATAATAGATTATAAAAGAATGCCTGTAAGTCAGCGCTTAACAATTTGTAATTTATATAATTCTGACGATTTTTTTGATCAATTTTATCATTTAGTATCTTATATACGATTGCAAATTAGAAGAGCTCGCGCAAGAACTCGACTTCTTGAACCTGCTCAGATTGCGTTTGAAGAACTTGCCGATATATATCTTCCTGAGCCTTGCATAGAGTCTATTTTTAATAATTTAAATAATGAAGATTTAATGAATTTAGTTCGCGCTTATAACGGGAAATTGGTATTTTCATCATTACCAAAAAATTGCTAAGTTCTTAGAAATGCTTAGATTACTCTTATATTTAAAATTTCTTTGACAATATAATTTTTTTTAACAGTTTTTTTTTCTTATAAGAAAAATTTTAAAATCATGGAAGAAAAACTTTTTTACTAGTTGTGTTAGAAACAGAATTACTTTTTATGATGGAATCAGAATATTTTAACTTATTAGTATTTTAGTTATTGACGGAAAATTTGGTAAACAAAACTTATACATTAAGATTTGAGATATCAAATTAAAATTTTTAAGAAATATTTGTACCATTCATTTTTTTATGGTAAAAATTTTAAGTAGGTATGCAATGTTTTAAAAAAAAAAAATGATTTTTAACTTATTTTAACACTTGAGTGAGTTTTTATACATTGGCTTTATGTTTATAAATTTTTTAAAAAGCCAATGTTTTTAAAATCAACGGGTTTTTAACTTTTTACAGTATATTATTTTTGCGAGTACGACACTAAACGTTGTAGTTAATATCTGTTGTTTTAACTATTAATTATTTGCATATTTTATAAATAACCGGGTCTCAAAGCAATATTTGCCTGGAATTAAATCCACGATCTATGTATTATGAAACCTTCACTGTTTACTACCACCTTGGTAATTATTAAAAAATCAATATATAATTTTTATAAAAATATTTCTAGTGTTTCTTCTTTTACTCATTATTGAATATTCTTCAATGCGCTGCTGATTTCGAAATTATTTGTCAATATTACATTTTGTTACTTTATTTTCAATATTTTGTAATAATAAACATGTATTACTCAAAGTACTTGAATTTTGTAATTTTAATCTTCTTGCTGCAAGTAAATTCTTTGATTAATTTTAAGTTAAATTTATAAATATATTTTTTAATGAGTCTATCAGTTGCAAAAGATTGTGGAATAATAAGATACAGATTTATCTAATAAAAATGACTATTGTATAATAATTAATATAAAAAAATATCTATCACCAAAAATCGAGTAATTATATCTTTCATAAAAAAATTTATTCTTGTCACAAAAACTAATTGTATCTTATTAAACTATAAAACAAGTTTAGTCGCAAAAAAATTGAGTGACTCATTCTCACGTCTTTATTCTTATTGCCAGCTGCAAAGCTAATCTTCGAGTACAAAACCAGAGAGCTCAAAAGGCCACTCCATAAATATAACATTAGCTTTAGAAGCACGCCTTGATCAGAGAACTCGGCAGAAAAGAAAAGAAGACGTTATCGGCGCCAAGGCGCTAGGATGAGGCGGCGATTGAACAAATGTAGGCGCCAAGCACGACACGGCTCGCGGGAAGTTAAAGGTGTCGCATGAGCCGGTGTGTTATCCTTTGATGTCTTTTCGACCGGCTGTAGTCCTCAGAACCCATTGGGTGGTCGACGACACACCTATGTGTACGCTAATTTCAATGGAGTTAAATTTACGAGACGCCTATGGCTATGTATAATTTTTAAGTAGATTTGACTACTATTGCTCGACACTAGAAAAATTTAAATTGCCAATGGCTTTTTAGAAAGAACGTGGATAGATTTTTTATTTAGATAAACGCGAATTTGAACTTTTTTTAATTTAGTAAAGTTTAAAAACATTATATTTTATAAATTTGATGAGGATAAAAAATGAAAAACATAAGATAAGACTTTTTTTTTCAAGAACGTGACAACTTTTATTCTCGTCGTTAAAAGACTAGAAGGACAAACAATAATAACAATCATAAAATTGCTATGCACTTTCAAAAGTGATTTTGTACTGTCACTGTGCTTTATGAGGAACAGTGATATAGTCAAACGAGTATAAATAAGTGTTACAATTGTATTTCTAAAACAAATCTTATAGCTTAAAGCGCTTAATTTTCATGTTAAATTTTTGCATATTTACAAAAAATGTTGTAACTATATAATTTCATTTTGAGAAAGAGTAGAAAATTGTTAAAGTGACAAACAAAAATCTTATCATACACCATGGTCCATACTTATGAATCACATTGTAATAGTAATTTTATCACACGTATGTGCAATTATCCAGTAATTATGTACAATAAAAGAGAATTTAATTTTATTGCCTCTTTTTTGCAGCCTTGATTGATTTAGACTTTTGCTTTTCTCCACCAGAAAAGAAAGATGTTAGAACTTCTGACATTTCTGGCATATTGTAATTTGTGATACTGTTGAGCTGCTCCATTTCCTTAAAATATACAAGACAATTAGTGTAAATGAGTAAAAAATATTTTTGGTATGTTTTTTTATTGTCTTATTACAAAAAAAAAAGGTAAAATATGAAATACCTTTTTTGTTTCAGGATCATTCATAATTTTAGGCAAAATCATAACTAAGAATAATGGTAATATCATCATCAAAACCTATAAAAAAATTACATTAATTATGAAATATCAATATTCAATTAAATAAAACAAAAAATTAATAAAAAAAAAAAAAAACAATTCTTACCATAGGATTAAACAGGAAATCTGTTACGCGCCATTGTTCTCTCAACTGGAAATATCTGAATGGTCCAAAAGATTTCAATTTCAAAGGATAAGGTACTTGAATTACTTGCGATGTTTGAATTAAATTAACTTTTCTTGCTCTAAACTTTCCTTTGGAATTAATTTCTACTCTTACTGGTTCATAAGCATATACTGCATTCACAACTTCCACAATATATGATCCAGAAGGTACATTTGATATAACAAAGGTTCCATCTTCCCTGTAAACAATTAATCAAAATTACTTAAATAAATATATTTTTATTTAAGTTTTATTTATAACCTAACAAGCAATGTAAATGTTTATTTATCATACATTCACAGTAAATTTTAGTCATATGTCTACAACATTTCATCATAATACTCCAATATTTAGAAAAATAACAAATAATATTATTTTTTCCAAGATTCATATAAAACTCTTCCAAATGTAATAACATTAAAAAAAAATAGCAGTCTGTGGAGCATATTAATCAAAGTGTTTACCTAAGAAATCCATAGTGCTCGCCACCGTTGGCCATGACGTGAACATTAAGCTGCCATCCTGAGCCTGCAGCATTATCCCAAGGAAAAACCTTACCCTCAATTACGTAACGATCGGTTGACACATCCTCGTCATTTTCGGCAAATCCGGGGCTGGAAAATAAGCTGAGAACTAGGAATATCGCGAAAACAACACGCGTACAGCTAGACATGATTGCAGTGGCTGGTGGCTGCTGCTGCTGTTGCGAATGACACACCATTGCGTGGGAGCGTCAGCTGTGATTGTTGTGAAGTTGTGTACGAAAGATTATATGTGATTGAATTTGAAATCAGGCTGGGTAATATTATTTATTTTCAAATAAACTTATTTTAAAAATATTTTATGTAAAATGAATTACTAATAATTTAGGTTATTTATTAATTTTTTATTTATAAAAGTTATGATTTTGTTGTTGCGATTGCAATTGTTTAATATGAAAATTTATTCAAATCAGATTTTTACTATTTATTATGTTGTTGCACATGAAAGAAACGCAGACAGCATACGCATAGTGTTTATTCAACGTTGTTCACATTGTTCTTGAGGTGTCTTATAGGTTAGATATTGGCGTTTACTTTGACGTTTATTATTTTTTTTTGACGCCAAATATTTATAAAGATCACAAATAGTTTATTTGTCAGTGCTAATAGTTACTTAAAGGTTAAAATATTCATTTTAATTTCTCTTTAGTGAAATTATTGACGATACCTAAGTCTCAATAAAATCGTATTTGTAACGTTGATATTTTATCAAGTATATATTGTGATTTCGGCCTTTTTTCTAAAATTATTAACAAACAAAACTATTTAATAAAACTATTTATTTAAAGTTGCTGTAAATAACTTTCATTTCCTAAAATGGATACAAACGTAAAAATGAAGCAGATGGAAGACGAAATGAGTCGGTAAGTTCATAACCTCAAAGTTAAAATTTTACTAGAATTTTTTTCTTCAAATGAGTGATATTTATTGATTTATTAGTACAACATATTTTCCAACACCGCTTTAATGAAAATTTTTTAATTTTTTAGTTTTGAGGCCGAAATTGGTGGACAAATAATAACTTCTATGAGGCCTGTTATTGGAGCCAACACATACAACCAGGTAGCTAGACAGTTGGAGCGCAATGATCCATCACCTGCTGTAACAGCAACAGCTGCATCTCTGGCATATCCTCCAATTCTGGCTTTTCCACCACCACCACCGCCTCCACCACCAATACCACCATCACCAATGATGATACCAGCTCAGGTTGCTAGACAAACTCCTGTTCCTTCTATTGCAACTTATTCATCTCCAGCCCAGATTACTACTTCTTTTATGTCAAATTTGGTAGATGCTAGCTTAACAGCCACAACTAAGTCCTATGAGCCACCTCCTGCTGCTCCTATTATTCGTCCAGAAATCATAGAACAAATAATAAATACAAAAATACCAGAGGATGACAGTAAAAAGAAGCCAAAACTTAAAGGTGTCAGTACAGCAGCAGAACTGGCTATAAGTCAAGGAAAAGCTAGCTCAATCATGGCCAATGCCAGCGCTGAAGAATCACATCCAAAAGGAAAAGGTAAAAAGAATAAAAAGATCATTAGGATGGCTGGCGGGCAGACTTGGGAAGATCCTTCTTTATTAGATTGGGATGATGATGACTTTAGAATATTTTGCGGCGATCTGGGCAATGATGTTACTGATGAAATGCTCATCCGAGTGTTTGGAAAATATTCAAGCTTCCAAAGGGCCAAAGTTATCAGGGATAAGCGAACTAATAAAACTAAAGGCTTTGGCTTTGTATCTTTCAAAGATCCTCAGGACTTCATTAGAGCCATGAAGGAAATGAATGGTGAGTTGAGATTAAGATTACTTTATTTTTCCTTCAAAATAAAATTTTATTTTACTATTTAAAATTGTATGCTTGTCATTCAATTTTTTCTTTTTATATGATAATAAAAATAACAATTATTGGCTATTAAACTAAAAGATAGTAGATTCAATAATAAATTTTATATTTTTATGAATTTTAATTAAGTATATCTTCTATCTTAAAAGTTAAGTACATTGATTTTAATAAAGGCTCAAAGTGGTATGGAACAAGTGTTAAAATTTACTACTGCAGATTAAAAATTATTTAAGACCTGTTCAATAGAACACAATAGAATAGTATTTAGAAATAATTATGTATAAATTATACAAAGTAATACCATTTTTCGTAAAGTCATAAGATAAAATCTTAAGATTTGTAGATATAATAACTAATTTTTTATAAGTACTTATTGGATACTAAATTATTACACTGTATTATATTAAGTCTTAAATAATTTATGTATTTGTAATATTTGCAGTAGCTTACATAAATAAATAAATTAAATTATACAGCTAGATGCAATATGTAAATAACAGTAATAGTAAATGGCAACATATCTCACTGTAAAATGAATTTAAGATAAAACCAATGGACTATGAAATAACAATTTATGAGTGTGCACTTAAATATATATTTCATTGTCCTTTGGTTGCTTGAATATAAAAAGTAAATTAAAATATATTATGATAACCAAATTTATTTGCAACATGGTTATATATACACACACATTTGTTTTAAACCAAAACTCAAGAATACTGTTATTTTCACATTCAGAAAAACAGGCTTACCAAGTTATCTTATCGCACATTATCATTCCCTTATTAATTATTCAAAACCTTCAGAGAAAAATTTTGTCTTAAGGGTATTTGAAACTTGTGCAATTGCATTAAGCACAACACTCCAACTTTTTGTATATAATCACCCTCTCTTGAAAATTCATCAAGTAATCGCACAAAATTAATCGATAATCAAATTGACTAATACATTTATTAACAATGAACATATCTCCCAGTTATGGGTAACACAGCTGATTATTCAATTACAAATTATTATTTGCGTACCTGCTCACTTGCCACACATCAACCCTCATCTTCTTACTTAACATTCCAATTATACATAAATTAGTGTTTATCAATCGTAAAAGTTAAACATTTTATATGCATCACGCACTATTACAATGAAAGCCAGAATATACAATCCATTCATATCATAGCATAATCAAGAGTCACTAATCACAATTAATTTTTCATCGAACAAAACAGCTCAGTTATATCGTTCGTAAATTGTATAATTCGCGAATAATAATAATGATAATAAAATAAAGAAGTCTGTGCAAGTCGACGATGACTAAGCTTTAGCTCAATTAAACACGATTGTATTACATTGAGTACATTCAGCTACAAATCGCCTGTATCCCCTTCACCTTAGTTAACTCATACATTTACTTGCCAGATGGTCCCCAGCCGTAAGAAATAAACAATTGTGGTATAATAGAATAGTGGCGTCTGGGCTGTTGACCAGAACTGCCACTTGCAGTTGGTTTTTGAGAAGCTCGGCCATTTGCGGTTTTACCGGTTTCAGGATGATTTTTACGCGACGTCGAGTCACCTTGAGTACCTGTATATATATTTACAAAATCATTTAGACTTTAGCTCTATCACTAATGTTAATTAATTTATCAAACATAATGATTTGCTTACCAGAGGGATGATTATTGCCACGTGGTTTCATGTACAGAACGGAGAAGGGCATACCACCTGCACCCCATCCACGTGACATAAACATATCTTTTTTTGTATGTCTATTTGTTGATGAAGGTAATGATGATGATGATGAGGATGATGAGGGATTTTTTGAATTACTTGATGATGATGGTATTTCTGTACCGTAGGCGATTGGTATTGGCCAGGTATCAGTTGATTGTTCAGCTGCTCGTGCGTGAATTGGCTGAGCTCTGTAATACAAATATATTTAAATTTATAATTTTGTTTTCTTGTTTTCAAAATATAGCCGGAAATTTTAATATATGAAATATAGTATATTAAGCTCACGTGTTTCGAATAAAAGTATTTTAATTTTATTATTACCAAATTTAAATTATTCATAAATTAAAATTCGTGACCTATATTAAAAATATTAATTATTTCTTCCACTTTTTCTTACACACAAATCGTTCAATTCATTCAGCAAAAAAAAAAAAAAAAAAAAAAAAAAAAAATCATGAATGAACGTAGTAAGCTTTTCTATACATATTATACGCTGGCACAGATATCCGGATTAAAAGACAAAGAGACCAAGGGCAAGAGCTTAATCGTCTGACGCGCGTCTCTTTATACGATGCGTCGTATCTGTATACACGTTACACATATGTACGTATATAATGTATGTATTATGTAAATACTGAGGGGCTCGACCTACCCTTACACACACTCCCTCTCTACCTCTTACCTCTTTTTTTTCTGCAGGTGTTGCACGTCAAATAGGCTTGTTTTAGATCTTCGCAATGACTATAATATAACAACGACTACGACGACGCGTATATACCTACTTATTTTAGCGCAAGAAGCACTAAGAGCGAGACGTGGAAGACTAAAAAATTCTCGATTTCCTGTGGATAGACTAATTTTTACATTTTGTTGCGCCATTCTTTTTAACTTATCGGTTCTGTATAGTTTGTGTTTGTGCTTTTCTTTTTTTTCATATAGTAGTTGGAGGTTTGAAGTATATTCGAAGGAAATGTTGAATTGGGTTAGTTTTGAGTGTAATATTTGTGTAGACTTTGTCGGTTCATTTTCATAAAACGAGTTTGTAGAATTTCTTAAAAATGCATGATTAAATTTTGATATATCGTCATTAATTCAGTGAAATAACAGTAGTAAATGATAGATACTTTTAAATGATTCATAAAAAAAAAATTCCTCATTTATTATACTATTTTCGTATACACTTGTTCTATTTCTCGCTCATTAATTGCTCGACATTTAAAATTACACGTATTATTATAATTATATTTTTAGCTTCTAATGCGGGGGTGGTATCATTTAAAATTACGCATCTCTAAAAGAATGCCAATCCATGTTTACACCGTTCTGTGTTCTTAAAATATGAAATTCGAAAGCCTTGGATTTTACTTTTTTTTTATTTAAACTATTTATAGAACTACAACGTTTATATTTAGATTTCATTGTAATATAAAAGTCAACTTTTTATTATTATTAGGCTTCTTTATTTTCCAAAATTTATCGTACATTTTTAGGAAAAGCGCAAGCACGTGGAGATTTTCATTTTTAGCTTCGCATCTCGATTTATAAATTCAATTCCGCATATCATTGCCATAAACTAAAATACGAGGATAGCCGCAAATACTCATCGGTATTTCCGTGAATTTCCAAAATTATACCGCATAATCTTTAGCAGCTTTAAAAAAAATTCTCAATGCAAATATATACAAGAAGTTCGCTTACCTGTCGTAAAGTTCGTTGCGCTCGACTATGTAATTATCTCGAATGTCTGGAATTGAGGGTAGAAGATCCCAACAGCGACCGGTCGTTGGATCGCAAGGTGGATAAAGAACGGCATCTTCTTGCCATGGAACAGCTGGTGCTCCACTACAGCTGGGACCAAGGCTTATAAGTGCGATTATCGCGCTTAAGAAACGTAATACGCTTGTTCGTGGGCTGTCTTTGCTTGTCATTTTTATAAATCTTGAAAGATTATTGGATAATCTGGAATTTGAAAAAATAAGGATTTTTTTTATTATTGTTGGGATAGGTGATTGTATGGGTGGTAAAGCTTTATAAGTTTGATCTTATGGAAATACTTTTTAATTTTAAGTTGGTAGACTATCGATAAAAAATTTCTTTTTTTTTGTTTGTTGTCCGATATAAACTAATTAATTTAACAACAAATCAATCAGTTTTATTTTTTCAATTCAATCAAATCAATCTGCATGATAGGACCATTTAATTAAAATAATAAAATCATTTTTCCAATCAACACCCAATAGCGTAATATAACAAAAATTCGTATATAAAATATCAAGTCAATTAAACATACATAAAATTGGTTAAACTTTCTCTTTTGCAATCGACATTAAAAACGAGAGCCATATTCATTGTAACAAGTACATCATGTTAATTAAAACGCAATTACAAACAAACGATACATACACATCACGCAATGTATAATCGCAGCAGCAGCAGTTTGTATACAGTCATACTGTGCAATCGTACGATAAAACTTTAAATTTTACTCCTCCTCAAAATAAGACTATATCATCATCTCAAGCCCCTATTGCAGTAGTATATACCCGTTCGGTCTAGTCGAATGCAAAAAACTGCATATATTTTCGTGCATAAATATGGCGCCAGAGCATGGCGCCTATTCGCTGGCGCCAAAGCACCGATTGGCCGATTGACGCACGATCGGCAGCTTATTATTATTTTTCATAAAAAAAAAAAAAGTAAAAGACCAGTGACAGCTATTTTAGCAGTTTGAATATATGCATATATATATTTACGGGTGGGAAGTATTAAGTCCTATCTAAGAACGTGCGCGTGCAGTCACGCGCTGGCCTCCTCGGATGATGATGATGTTGATGATGGCCGCGAGAGAAAGAAATTTTTGTAAAAAAGAATCGAGGAAATCGAGTTGGTTGTGTTCTCCGAGGTAATTAAAAACGGTGTGTATCATCATTGGTATATTGAAAATAAACTCTGAATATAACTTTTCGATTGAAATTTCAAACTTTTGACAAATTATATTGGTCGCGTGAGGGTTAATTAAGAAATAATATAATTACGTAAAAGTGAGATATTTGATTAAAAAAAGTAAGATTTGGTAAAAAAAATTTTTTTTTTGGAAGACGGGTCAGTAAACACGTCTGGCTTATATATTGAAATGAGTTGTAAGTATGTGTGTACCTATATCGGAGAAGGAAGTTCATTGGCGCGATGACCATAAAAAAATACTGATTAAAAAAGTATCTGCCGTGTGTTTCCTTATAAGAGATGCCCAAACTTTTAAGAGATCAATTTTTTTTTTAATAAATTCGACAACATCGTTTATACACGTGACTTTAATTTGAAAAAAAGTATACGATGATGAGACAAAAAGAAACGTGAGAGAAGAGAAGTTTCGCGATTACGCGAGAAAGAGAAAGAGAGAGCTTGCGGCGTGTGCTGTATATATATTTTTTATTATCTTACTTATGCTTCGGAGAATTTGTCTTAATCTGTCTGTAATAAAATGATTGTCGTGTTGCATTCTAAAGTGTTATATGCCCTGGTTATAATACATATTAATAGCAACGATTTTGTCGTATTAATTATTTCGATTACGTATTATCGGTTATAAATGCTTGAGAAGTTTTGTGTGTATATTTTAAGCATCATTATCGTGTTTGGTGTAATATAAACACCGTAGGATATGTATATTTTTATACATTCAGGTTATTCACGTTTTAATGGATATATACGTATGTATCGGGGTTGTGATAAAATATGACTCGGTTTCATAATTCTGCACTTTGTCATTAGACCGAATAATGAACCGAATCCTTTATAAATTTATGACGCTTGTACGTATGGAAGATTGTCTTAGCAATAATAAATTTGTATTTTTTTTACGTGCGTGTGCTTTTATTGAATTTATTTTTTTGAATGTTGCTTATTTTTAATAATTAACAAAATCTAGTTCGGCAAATATAGAATATAAAAATTAAGTAATTGTCGCAAGAATATTATGAAATCTATAATAATGATGACGTCAAAATAAATGTTGCAAATATTCCTACTTGGGTATGTGGAGATGCAATAAATAAACAGCTGATGCATGGAATTAAATTGATATAATTAAATGTTTACAAAATACGAAAAAAAAATCAACATTTAATGCGTATAATATAATGTAATAATTACAGATATTAAGAGTGAAATTTCAATTGATTTTTTTCTGGAATAAGTTTAATTTATTCTAACTTACATCGACACGTTTCAGATGTATTTTCTTAATTTTTCCATTAAAAATGAAATGACTACGACTATTGACATGAAAAAAATGAATCTTATTTATATTACTACTATTAATTATATTAAACTGAGTGCTTTCACAAACATTTTTTGAAAATTAAAATATATTTTATCTTAATGGTAAGGTAATAATTATAAGTTACGTAGACACTTCCTTGTGTGTTACATCATACAATTTATTAATTAATTTAAAGATAACAATTTAATTTTTGCAATTGCTAAACATAAAAACTAATATTCGAATTATCTTCAATTCTATTAAATGATATTCTTGCAACGATCACAAACAATAAATAAGAAAATGATTATTTTTTAAAATGCTTTTTTGAAGCAGAATTAAAAATCAATCAATACAATTTGTTTAAAAAACAAACAAACAAAATACAATCTTGTCTATCTACCTCTCGTCCTAACACACAAACCACAAAGTTATCAAAATCACATAAATAACCACTTACCAAAAACAGCCCGCTCTTTAAATCAGCAAACACTCGAAGCCCCTATGAAAGCCTTGCAAGCTCCCTAATAACACCTGAACAAACCTCACTTATTCAATCTTCTTAAATTCTTCAAAAGAAAACAACCCTGATTATATTCTCTTACACTAATTTTTATTATCACACAATAAATCGTAAATATATATATATATATATATCGAAAGCGTTGAAATCGTCGTTTGGTCGGTAGGTTCGGTCGGTTATATATTATCTCGATCGTTCGTTCGTTCGTACGCTTTCGCGCGCTCGCACGCCGCGGCGTTCGTTACGAGCGCTGCAGGGTGCCACTGCAGCGGAGGGTGCGGGTTAACAGTGCTCGCCTCCACCAGACGCTCGACTTTTGACTCTCCCGCGGCCCCAAGCACAAACCCACTCGCTTACTCTCTCTCTCTCTCTCTTTCTCTCTTTCTTACTTTCTCTCTTTCTCTAATTCAAGCAAGCTCCCCCCTACTACTCGTGCGCGGATGTTTAATACCGTAGTGGACTAAGAGTGACAGAGAGGGCCGCTCCTCCCCCTTTTCTTCGGGCCAATCCGCGACGACACTTGTTTCTTCTCTTTCTCACTTCTTCTTTATTTCTCTCTATCACTGTCATCGCTGCCAACGCTGATACTCTGCTATTGCTTCTATATACATATTTATTATACTTGCTAAAGCTACTCTGGCAACAAGTAAAAGAGAGAGTATCTAAGTAGGTATGAGATAGAAGAACAGAGAAAAAGAGAAAGATAGGAAGTTAAGGAAAAAAATTTTGAATTTTAAATGTGAAAGCTCTGTTCACGCCGCAGAAGCATGTTACACTTTGAAGCTGAGGGGGTACCGATGATCATCGACTCCGGTAATTAATTCTAATCGCGTGTGGACCAATGTCGATTTGATCTTGGTAAACGAGGGAGG
Organism: Leptomastidea abnormis; assembly: GCA_030522805.1. Lineage (NCBI taxonomy): Eukaryota > Metazoa > Arthropoda > Insecta > Hymenoptera > Encyrtidae > Leptomastidea > Leptomastidea abnormis. The sequence goes on along the minus strand of JAPYZE010000127.1, from coordinate 40,328 downwards.
CAATGGTGGGGAACGATATACACGTGAGGAATAGTTAGATCTATATGGATTTGTTTATGTTTCGTTTTCATATATCAACAACCGATTTTCTTTTTTGGACTTTTCCATATGAGATATACCAGAGAAAAGCAATGTAATGAAGCTTTCGAAATTTTATTTTGCTTTATTATTTATGTTAAAATTTTTTTACGATTTTATATGGTTGTATCAAAATAATTTTTATTTTATATTTTATTTCTTGGAAATCGATAATAACGAATAGATCGATCTTTTTAATTTTTTACTCGCATAAATGGTTATAACCCATAATGTCACGATTTATAAATATAAAAATACATAAAAATCGACTCACCTCTACGATTTTGTCGGAGAAATAGATAAAATAATCATAGAAACGATAATAAATTTCTAGCCAAAATATAAAATTAACTAAGAGAAAAATCATGTCCTCCATGAATGTCAGAGATCGGGAAAAAGAGAAAATATATTAAAAAGCTCACGTTGGCGACAATAAATACCGCGTATGTAAACTTACTACGTCGCGTACATATGCATACATATGCTTACTACAGACAACAGAAAATACAACGTATCAAATATTACAAGTAAAAGAGAAAACGCGTGACCATCTCTTTTTAACTATATAACGATATATTTTCTGAGAGAAAGAAAGATCGGTCGTATGCAATTAAATATACAAATACATATATTTATACATCATCAAATGCGCCGCATGTGCATATATCTATATAGTCTCACGCTCTTACGACCCGAGAGAGACCTTTTTTTCGTAACATTAGAGCTGCTGCTCTCTTGTCGCCTTTACCTTTTTTTTTATTTATTTCTCATTTCTTGATGGCGACAACGAAGAAGAAGAAAACGACGACTAAGACGACGGCGCGACGATTATCGCTATAGTGCAATATAACGGGCGCCTCGGACTTGCGTTTATTCGCGCGACAGGCGCCGCTTTTACGTCTTATTATCTATGTATTAAGCGAATGATTTTGCTGGTGTGAGGAAACTCGTGTGAAGAACGTGTAATGATTGACGTGTGTTCTGGTAGTATTTTGTTGAATGTTTGTGGGATAGCTTGATTTTTGGATTGAGATGGTGTGAGTAGTGTGACAGGTGAGCTTTATTTTAATTGATAAAAGTATATGGTATCGTTTGTTCAGTTTGATTGTGATGAGTCATTGAAAGTTGTAGTAATAAGATTCATTTTTACATGGAATTTTATTAATATTTTAGTAAAAAGTATTTTGATCTTCAGATGGATATTAAAACTGGATTTTCCAGATCAGTTTGTGGAATTATCGCTCGTTTGGACTTATGCTTTTCATGTAAAATTAATAAATTAAGAGTTTCTTAAAAGAACGTAGTTTTTTAGAGTTGACTCACACATTGAATTATTCAAAATTTATTTGTTTATTTTTCTATTCACATATTTATTAAACTATTCTTTCTTATTTCCGCTGTTTATCTGTTGAAATGCTTTTATATTTCAATAACGTTTACATTGTTTTGAAATGTCTTACACGATCGAGGAATTTTAAAATTAATCTTTAAATATATTTGTTTTACATTCCATACCTGGCCCACATTATCTTATTTGTTTCTCCGTGAGATACAATATTCGAGGAATCAAAAATGATTGATTTTGGCTTTTATATTCTCTTAGAAAATATTGCGTCAATTTGTAAGAAAAAGATTGTGAAATTAATTAATTGTGCATTTATTTTAATTTGATAACAATTTTTTTTTCTATTTATAATTGTTAGTGCTATATACTTATATAAAAAATCTTTTATCAAAAAATTTTTTATTGTAAAAAAAAATTTATTAAACTAAATGTACAGAGCAATATCGAAGCACATTGCATAACAATAATTGTAATTTTTCATCTGATTGCTATTGATAACACTGAATGGAAAATAAATAAGGGTCTTCATTGCGAATTCATACTTTTCAATATCTTCTTTTTTGTACGAAATTGAAAATAAAAAAAATTGAATCTGGAATATGTGACAAATACCAATCATACCAACAAATATAAGCTTCGAAGAAAATGAAAAAAAATATCTTCTGTTAAATCGCGTAATATTTAAAAAATTTCAATTTGATTTATTTGAAATTTTTTGATGATTTTTTGGCTATTAACAAAGGTCGATGACATATAAATTTCTCGGCATGTCACATAAATAAAGTTACATTCGTTTTTATTTTTTTTAGTTTTGTGAATACCAGCTTGATTATTAATAGAATGCTCTCATTTTTCGTTTTATATATGTTATTCTATTTTCTTTTTTCTATTATCTAACAAAGACATGGAATTTTGAAAAAATTGAATTTCTCTCGCATGATAAAAATTTATTTTACTAAATTCTCACAAATCTAATAAAAGAACAAAATTAACATATTTTAAATTACACAAATACCTCAATTCGTAACACATTTTAAAATAATATTTCATAAAATAAAAAAAATCAATTTAAAACCTCTTCTAATGTATATTGTAGACTATAATCGTTCACCCAAACCATGCACTCAAGCAAACAAAATCTTCCAAGCAGTATTCGCATACCATACAACCCACCCCTTTTCTTTCCCATCTAACATACAAATAAAAATCTAGTTCTCACAGCTTCCGTCGTCATCGAATCGATGTATTCGCGGAGGTGTAAAGGCACGCGCATAGCTTATAAACGTAGACATATGCTCGGCCGTCGGCCAAAAGAAGCTTGCTAGATCGAGCTTACTTCGTTGCGTTCAGACTTCGAGATAAGACAGGGAAAGAGAATGTCATCATTGTTAGAGGTAGTTGATGTGCGATTAAATGTTGGTTTGAGAATCGGACAGGAGATTTGTGTAAAATTTAAAAGGTTTATTTGATTAATTTGGGTTTTGTTATACGTTGGAATGTCCAAGAAAATTGATGAATGTATTTTAATTATTTATTTTTGTTTTTGGTACCAAATTTTTTTTTATTTATTACATCTGTAAAATGCTTGATACATTTTTTTAAATTCAAATAAATATTATTATCGATGATTTTGTAATTAGGCTATTCTAACTATTATTTTTTTTCTCGCATTAAAGAATGAGTAGCACGAGCAGAAATTAGTCCGACGTAACAAGTAGTTACAGTAAGCGTATGCGCATACCCGCAAGCATACACATTTTATATACGAAATATTTCGTTGATGGTGACGTGGAAATTAAAGTACAGGCTTTTGTATAAATCTTATCGAGTATTCGCTTGAATTTACTTGAAAGTGAAAGCTTGTAAAGCTACATGTGTATACATACGTATGACGATTTTGTCACACGACGACGATTTTGATAAGTTATCGATTGATACGATATATATTTATTTATAAAGCTATTGAAAATCGAAAAAAAAAATTTAACGCGGTAATCTCCAAGTGCGAATTTTATTTAAACGTCCTTGATAAGAATTAATTTTCATTTTTTTACTTTTGGAATTCAAATTAATTTATTAAAATTATAAATTAACGTAAGAAAAATGTATATTTTGATTTTAAAAAGTTATATTATCCAGACTTTAAAAAAAAATCATTGTCTTTTAATAAATGCAGGTACATATACAGCGTAGGTGAAGTCAGAAAGCAGAATACATAAGAACTACTTTACCTAAGACCATAAAAGGACTTATACTGTTACGGTACTGAACAAACAAGCTTGCAACTCATGCAAAAGATCATAAACTTAAAATCCACCTTTTTTTTCATAAAATTTTTTAAAATTCTATGACGTCCACGTATGAAAAAAAAAAGAAAAAATAATTTATTTTAGTCTAATTTATAAATATGTCCACCCACGTAATATCCTCTTATTCTATATTTGACAAAGTAATTAAAACGTTTGTAGTTCTATAAATGTAATACTCCCGCAAATTCAGTGAGCCATGTGTACTTTAACGAGCAACAGGTCGTCTCTTTAAAAATATTACGCCAACGACCTTATGCTCGGTCAATACGCAGAATAAAATAAAGTAGATGTATTGTAAAGAAGAAAAATACAAAATTAAAATATTTATAATCAAAATTTTAGTATAGTCGTTCGTGGACGAGTCGGTAGAGCGCCAGTCTAATAACCTGGAGGCCTATGGGTTCGAGAACTGGCATCTATCGATTCGGACAACGCGACTCGAGGAGTCTTAGTTCGGTTTTCCGTCTGATTTGTAATCCGGCGGTAAATGAACTATGACACCGTATATTATGTGTTATGATGTATTGTCAATTGTACTGTCTGCAAAACTTTCGAAAAAAGGGTAGCAATGCCCGTGTACGTCTTAATAAATAAATAAATAGTAGCTTGACTTTAAAATTGTGCCGTGGAAATGATGAACCAATGAACGGATATATAAGGCGAGCGCGAACTTTTGAAACTCTCGTTGAAGAGGTAAAGAAAAACTCTTTGATGATCGAGTTTCCTAAGTAAGCTGCACCCTCTGACTAAGTTTTACACTGCTGATCCACGACACAACTTTATAAGCTAAAGAAAAACTTGTTTTTTAAAAATAAAATTGATAATGTTTGTAATAGTGGGACGTTACATTTATGGAATTAATTATATTGTATGTATATTTCGGAAATAGTTTTTTTTTTTTTTAGATTTTCATTAGACAAATAATGTTTCAACTGTCTTACGTCATTATCGTACGTGCTACATAATAATTACGTTTACGCACTTAATTATAAGCTTCTAATATTACACGTTACAATCAAATAATTTTAGTTTCTTGAAATGTTTAATTCAATTAAATTTAATTATGGAGGATATATCATGTGCTATACGAAAATAACCATTTTAAAAAAATTAAATAAAATATCCGGTAGAGATTATTATCAAAATTCACATGCAAATAATAAAATTTTAAATTTAATTTAGATATTTATTATCTTTTAAAAAATTTTTTTCATATTAACAAATAACATACTATAAATTAAATCTAGAAGATCAGACTCCCAAGTAAACCATATCGTTAGCAGACCCATAAAGGATTTGCTTTGAGTGCCAAAGTCCTTAGACAACCAAACTAAGCAATTCTAACAGCAGTAATAACGCCCACCTTAAATCCTATTTAGTATTTAGATCATCTTTTAATTATTAATAGAATTCTTAGTGCTAAGAGTAGACGTTGTACAGTACAGTATATAGTGTTTCAACAAAATGTTATCCGAGCTTTTCTTTTTCAGACATGCGTTTAGTCATTATTTAAGAAAACGTGAGAAAACATAGTACCTTTTAAATGTCTTTATGTTTTAGTTACAAATATTGGTCTAGTAACATTGTGACATCAAAAATATTATGATTGCTAATATTTAATATTTTCTAAAAACTATAATAGTTGCAAGTTAATGTATCAAAGTGATAAATATGTACTTTTATGACGTCAATTTATTTTGAATATAATGATCAATTAATTACTCTATTCTTTTATAAAATTTGAAATAAAATAATTGTTGGTTAATAAATTTTAATAACGTTATTTTATGATTTTACAGGAAGATACGTTGGTTCACGACCTATCAAACTGCGCAAGAGTAATTGGAAGCAACGAAACTTGGAAAGTGTAAGGAAAAAGGAAAAGGAAAAGCAAGTACTGATCGGTTTGCTGACTGGAAAACAGTAATTACATAATTAGCAGTGGGTCTCAAAAAATACATTTAAAAAAAAAAGTATAATCTTATGAATAAAATAATTCTATGAATATTATATAAATTTTAGGGAGCTATTAATAGCTTGCTATCGGAAAGAAATAAAATTCAAAAACAACTTGCAAGATTATCAAGATTATCTCGATTAAAAATATAATGTCTATTTTGATTGTGATAAAAGGAGCAGTTGGGGTGAGTTAGATTAATAGCAATGCTTTAAGACATCATCAGAAAGAATTAGCTTACTTTGTTTAGGGTTATATGTGTTACAGAATAAATAAAGAAAGAAAGAAAGAAAGAAAAAAAAAACAACATTAAACGACATGGTGTGTTGTACATACTTGAGTATGTTTTTTTTCAATAGGAATCTACCTGTGTGCATAATGATTACGTGATCAAAGGTAAAACATTTCTATTCAACATTTATCTATATACTTTGTGTGTTTACTAGTTTTTTTTGTTGTATTTTCAAGAACGACGTAATAGAGAATTTTTGAGTACGTACTAATTTACGGTTTAACCGTTTTAAAGTAAATGCAACTTTTTCTTGTTATTATTGGAATAGTTATTTACTAGTACTTGACAACGATCATTTATAAAATTTGTTTATAAGTACAAAGTAATTGAATACGGTTTTACAAGAATCTAGTAAAATTTAATGAAATTTTCTTAAAATTTAATTTAATCTTAGTAAAATTGGGTTTATTCTTTTTTTTTAGTTTTTTTTTTGTAATTTATTAGTAAATAGTTATTTGTTTTTAAACGGTTAATGACACAATAAATTAATCTAAAAAGAAAACTTTGTGTAAATAATATGAGTGAAACGTATGTAAATTTTTGATACACATGCGTGCGATAATTTTAAGACTTTATATTATAAGACGCTGTTACACTTAATAGTCAATGAAATAATAAAAAAAATGTGATAATTTACAATTAAGTTGTAATCTTTTTTACCTATCATTTTTCATTTTTACTATTATTTAGAGTTATATTTTTATATTTTAAATTTTAAATTTAAATTTTATGCAAGTTTTATTTTTTACTATATAAAAAATAAGTCAATCATAAGTTTTGATTTTTAAAATAAATTTTTTAAAAAATTTCAAATAAAAAATTTTTTAAGTCACTTCCTTGATGATTATCCTCATTATTACCTAATATGATTGAAAAATACATGAAATTACACAAATACAATTATCTCTCACGTGATAACGTAATACAGTAAACAAGTTTACAATCAAATTCAAATTTTTCCATTTTTTACATACAAAATAAAATGCATACGTGAAACACGTCACGTTTCTACACTTTCGTTCATCTTTAATTTATTGACACACAAATCGCAAAACATAAACATATATTGTATAGATATGCCTACTTCATTTGTTTTTAAATTCATTTATTTCGATTTACTTTAAACGTCAAAAGTCACAAAAACTCAACTTCAAGTTAATTATTTATTTTACTCTAACCAACATATATCACTATATCCTAATCTTTAACAGGTGTAAAAAATGAGCGACCAGGAATCATACGAATACGAAGATGAATCTCGTTCAAGCGGAACAGAAAATCCACTTGGGGTAATTATTTTGCTCACACCACATAAGAAAAAAAAAATTAAATTAAAAAAAAATCTACGTACGAACAAACTAAGCCGATCGTTTGGTGATCACACAACGTGACAGGCTAAAGAAATCCAAGAAACATCACTGATGCTGGCCACTATATAATAATAAGCTCCTCTCAACAAAGTCTCAACGTTGACTGAACGAAACCAATAACTCAGCAATATTTCAAAGTGCGCGCAATATATACATACATATACGCATTCATATAATATTATATAAAAATGTTCTCTCTGTCGCGTCGTGCTCGCAATATAATCATCGATATGAGAGAAAAAGAAAGAATAAGACACTTATTTACAGTATATATGTATTATATATCGTTTCGTGGCGTGTTTTCTCTTTCTCGTATTCTTGTCTGCTTTGACATTTAAACGTGTATATAGTATATAATACGATGAGGAAAACGTGTTCCCCTTTGATATATCAAATTAATTTGATGTGTATATTCTTGTTATATTCTTTATCCCCCCACTATCCGCAAGTTAGTATTATTATTAGCAGAGTTTAATGATAATATGATATCTTGCTTTGAGGACGTTTCCGCAGGTTGTGCATGGTACTTTGGAAAAATTTATATATCGTTGACACTTTTGAGAATGTTCGGATAATGTGACTCGCGAGTTGCAAGTGTGATGTTCATATCATAGCGCCAGCGAATGACGTCTATTTTTTTTTTTTTGACGATTTTTGTTATTAAGTGGTGTGTTTTTGGTACGATAAAATACATTATTCGTGGGTACGATAAATACTAAACATTTTTTTAAATTAGAAAATTTTGGGGTACTTTTTTGTATGACTGTATCTTGTTTGTTCAGTTTTACTTATACTTCTATTTACATATTGTTTTTTCGGGGTTAATCAATTTTTATTGTTATAAAAATAAAATATTCATAATTAGAAAAAAATTTTTAACAAAACTACTAAACAATAATTTTAATTAAAAGCAAATTTTCGTAAAAATTGTAAAATAAAATTATACCAGCCAAAATAACGAGTCAAACGTAACAAAAGTCTAGACGCATAAATTTTAAATTTAATATATATATATATATATATATATATATATATATATATATATATAAAACTCTAATCACGTAAACAAAACACTACAACGTTACTTTGATTGATAAGATTTCTACTTTATCAAACCGGAGACGAGCTGTTTTTTTTGTCTTTCATTTTGCCTTGAAAGAAATCAGAAACTATAAATTAGTAGTTTTTGGTCAACAGAAAAGAAGAAAATTTTGTAATAATCTTTAGACTTTAAACTTGATTTTATCTCAAATGACGTTCTTTGGTACTATACGTAAACAGACTACTAAACTACTAAAGTATAATACACGAACTTAATTCAAAAATTTTTAAAATCATGTACAGCTCTTTATTAACACTCAATCATACAAGCTCAAGTTTTACGATCATACCTACTTATTTACACAAATACAGATATACGATGGAGAACGTAACAAGCTGGGTCAACGTCACGGCTACGGAAAAGCTGCATTACCAGGTGGCGATGCTTACGATGGTTTATATTGCCAGGGTCAGCGACACGGTCGTGGTATTTACGCCTTTAAAACCGGGCCTCGTTACGAGGGTGATTGGCGACGTGGTTTAAAACACGGACGCGGTAGCTTTGTTTATCCGGATGGTACCCGTTACGAAGGTGCGAGCTTTATAAAAGAAAATTGTTAAATAGGTAAGAGGATATGGATTGTATCATATACAGGTGAGTGGCGTAAGAGCGAACGTCACGGTTACGGTGCTTATCATTATCGGAACGGTGACGTTTACGAGGGCTCCTGGAAACATGGACAGCGTCATGGTCTTGGTAGCTATACTTATGCGGCTACTGGTGCACGATATTATGGGACTTGGTATTTTGATCGGATGCATGGACCGGGACAGCTTATTCAAGGTCGACAACGTTATCATGGATTTTGGCAGGATAATTTGGTTGGTGTATATAAAAAATTATTTTGTTTTTTCTTATACCTACAGATGATTCTCATTTTTTATTATGTGTTGGTTAGTTGGTGGGGTAGATATTTAACGGCTAAAATAAAAAGATTGAGAATGGTAGCGCCTTCGAGTCATGATAAAACGATTTTTGTCGCAAATTCGTAACGAGCTGTATATGAAAATAAATTTTGATTGGAATCGGGGACGCGATACGTACGACTTCTTTGGTGCACTTTATATTATAAAAGCACGATGGCGCCGAGAGTGGCTGGAAATAAACCGAGACGAACTGAGTTATAATGGTCATTGTGATGTTATTTATTATTATTACACATCGGGGTTTATTTTTAGCTGAGAGAGATCTAACGACTGCCGGTTGACGATTGATATGTGTGTGTGTATGTGATTTTTTTGTGGGATTGATATGGTTGAGTGAACTAATTGACTGATTAATCAAATTATAGCCGATTGGACGTGGCTGTTTTGTATTTGAGAATGGCAGTATGCAGCATGGATATTATACTGCTGCTGAACGTGATCAGAATAAATCGTCTGAAATGGATCAGGATGAGGTTTCACAGGTAAGAGAAATAATTGAAATTTTGAAAAGAATTAATTTTTGTGTATTCAAAATTGTTGTACGATACCTAGTAAACTTACGTTAAATCGTTACTTAGCAGAGTTAAAATTAAAATTTTTTTTTTTTTAATCTTAAAACTTTCATCTTACTAATCTATCGTGAGTACCTTTGGTACTTGAATGCATGACATTTTACTGAGAAAATAAATAAATATAATACAAATAATATATATTAACATAAAACAAAGATAACAAAAGGTACATACATATCTAGTTTAAATTAAATGTACACTATTTCTGTAAGATGTCTCTTTAAATATCCTCAACTGGTAAAAGAGTTTGTCAAAAGCGTCAAAATTTCACCTGGTTATGGCGTGGTGAAATAAACACCACCATGGGTCATGGGCACGCAGTAGTCTCTCTGCAAAAGCCAATAAATATACAGAAGAAGAAAAGCGTCAAAAGTCAAACGAATTCCTAAATACGCAGTAGCGTTGATACTTTATTTTTTCTTGTAAAAGAAATAGTTCTCATTTCATTTGTTTATTTTTAATTAAAATTGATAATGAGTACAAGTGCGTCAAAGGTAGACAAACAATACGTCTCAGAAGTGATGATTGAAAAATTTACTTTCCAATGGACAATAAAAAACTTCCGGTACTTGTATAAGCAGCCTGGAGAAAACATACGATCACAATTTTCATTTGAATCAAAAGAAAACATTAACTGGATCTTGAGTCTTTTTCCAAACGGCTACAACAAAGATAACGAAGGTTTCTTATCACTGTATCTATATTGGAAACATGAGGGTATTATTAATGGTGAATTATGTCTTTCACTGATCAACAGTAAACAGAAAAAACAAGTAGAAATAAAAAGACAAACGAGAGAAGGACTTAAAAAAGGTGAGTATTATGGAATAGGTACTGACAGAATGATACAGCTAGCGGCAGTTTTGAATGAAGCAAATGGCTTGTTGTCAAACGATTGTCTAATAATCAACTGTGAAGTAATTTTGTCTTTGAACAATCTAATAAGTGAAGATGAAAAGCGTATTAAAAAAATAATTCCAAAGCCAAATTTACTGGAGAAACTCTTTTGTGAAGAGCATCTGAGCGACGTAAAGTTGATTGCAACTTTATCTGAACAAAGCTTACCGGCACACAGGAGCGTGCTATCAGCGTCTAGTCCTGTGTTTGAGGCAATGTTTAAAACCAACATGCTAGAGCAGAGGATGGGCGAGGTGAAGATCGATGATGTAAAGTATGAAGTTATCAAGGAGATGCTACGTTACATCTACCTGGGTCAAGTGGAAAACATGGAGTCCATAGGAATAGAGCTACTTGAGCTCTCTCACAAGTACCAGATAGATGGATTGATTGAACTGTGTGGAGAAACGTTGATTAATCAAATTTCGATTGATAACGTTCTTAAACTTATTAATATCGCTGATGTTTACAATATTGGGAATTTGAAGAAATGTGCAATTAAATTTGGATGTTTGCATATTAAAGATGTTGTAAATACAGATGACTTTAAATTGTCTGTGTATCCCCAGGCAGAGAGGCACATACTTGAAGCATTAGGTCAATAATAATTTTCTCTACCACTGCCAACACAGCTTCAAAATTGGACATCTGAAGAAATTTTCAACTAATAAAAATTAACATTGGAAGGACATTATTTACTGGAACAACTTTTAATTATTGAAGTATCACCAGGCAGTGCAGAGTATCTTCAAAGTATTTGATCAGTAACAATTTTTGTATTAATTATATTGAAAATTAAAAGATTATTCTTTTCTTTTTATTATATTAAAATGTATATTATCAACGAGTTTAATTTTTATAAAATAGATATTATCTATATAAATAGTCATCTTTTGCTATATAATTATTAAAATTATAAAACTTAAATATTATTTAAATTTTTATAATATTAATGTTGCTTATTGAATATGTAAACAAGCATTTATAACAATAATTTTGTGAATTACATTAATTACATTTATAGTTCAAATATTTATAGTAAAGAAAATAGTTTTATTTATTATTGTAAACTTGTTCTGTATAATTAATCTATCAAATATACGTAACTACAATCCAATTTTATTTTTTTGTTACTAAATTTAATGACAATATTTGAGTAATTTTTATACGTACATAATTGTTTTCCTCAGATTCAATTAAATTATTTGTAATTTTTTTTTTTAAGCAATTATTTTTGTAAAAATATTTTAAAACTGCTGTCGAGCATTAAGCAAAAAGCTTCATTAAAATAAATTTATAATTCATGTAATTGAAAAAAAAAAATTTGTATATTTTATTTTAATACTTTTTGAATGAAAAATCTGTGCTAAAGCTCCTAGATCTTTTAGAAATCATATTTTACAAATTACTTCACAAATTTCTTTTGAAAATAATTATGATATTAATTCAAAAAAATTCTTTTCATATATCCTCTTTTTTGTGTGCGTATAGATACACACATCGGTATCTACTCACCCTTACGTTACCAAGATTTGATATGCAAATAAAAATCTGTACCCAAAATAATTAAATCCATCAATGCGACCTCATTTCAACCGCGTTAACAAGCTTGACAAAGCTTTAATTGTCTAGTATAGCTGCAAAACAAACGTCCACTTCTCAATATATATCAAGTAAAATCGTCTTTATCCCAATTAATAATAAAGCCACCCACGCATACTGTAATAGAAACATTATCCGCTTAACAATCCTCAACTACTCCCACACTTACTATATACTTGCCGTTGTCCACATCGTTATATTCGTCGTCGGCTTATCTTAGAAACGTAATCCTTAGGTACAACCCTCTGAAGAGGCCGAAGATGTGACGAGGCAGTCAAGCCTTTCAAACAGACCACCTCCTTTGAGTCGAACTCATATTGCAATCTGGCACGCAAGATGCGTCACTCCTTATAGTCCTGAATTACTACCACCCGAACCCATGCCACTTCCTGATCAGGTGCGTATTTATTTTATTATTTTCTGCATATTTTTTTTAAAATAGTAGCAAAAATACAGAACGAATATAATACTTTTTAAAGCTCATAAATATGTGTAATAACATCATCTTAGATATATAAGAATTAATTATAAGCCAATTTGCTTTATTATAATCTAATAAAAACTTCCGGGCACTCTCAATTCAAAATTCACCTCTCTGTCTCTCGAGACCGGAAGTATCCATTTCCCCTTTCTTTTACCCCACTCACTCTACCATCTGCTTAATACCATGAGCACAAATGTTTTCCGTCGATCAAAAGCGAATTTTCGCATATCGATTGCATCCGAAACGAGAACTTCCGGCTTTTCTCCTCTGATACGTTTAGTCTAGCCGTATCCGAGTTGTTACTACTTCCGATGAGCTTAACAATATAAAAAATCCGTAAAATTCCGGACTTCCGGAATGCAAGATTTAGAGATCTGAGGATATGAAGGATTGTGATGAGGGAGGATGTTGTTATGAGAGGATACCGGAAATTATTAGAAATGCATACGCGACTACTTGTCATTTATAAACACAATCTAATTGCTAGATTTAAATTTATTATTATTTTAAATTTTACAATTATAATGAAAGTGGATTGAATAATTAAAGGGTTGTTGGGGCAAAGCATCAAGGGCTTTTATTTTATTTTAAGATTTAATTAGATGTTTTATATATAATATTTTATTTGTTGATAAATCTTATTAAAAAACTATTAATTATTCATTTTCTGAATAAAATTAAATCTAGGAAAAATGTATTATTTTGTAATCAAATAAGAAATCTACAAATGAAAAAATGAATCACTAATCCAAATTTGATGATACAATATAAATTGCATCATTTTTTCTTTATTAAAAATATTTTAAGTCGACAATTAAAAAAAAAAATTTATTTGTGTAATTATAATTTTCTTAAGCTTTGTACCTTTTAACGACTTTGTGATCCCATCACAGGATTCGGAAGAATCGCTTAGCGATGTGTGCGAGTACGATCAGCCTGATACAGGCGTAGAGGCTTACTTGAAGAAGGACGATATCTCTTACGAGTACGAAGGAGAAGAAGGCAGCCTCAACCCATTTGAAGAGCCTTGAAATTTCTCTTTTTTTTTCAATCAACAGCGGTATGTATTATTATATAGAACATCAAACTAAAGCTGAATAAATGCGAGATTTAAAAAAAAGATATTATAAATAATTAAAATGTTGGAAATTTATTAGTATTTGTGTCATTAATAATATAGTCATGAGTCATCAAACATTATTCGTCATTATAATAATAACAATTATACAAGAAAAAAAATTAGGAAAGGTAATAATAATAATTATAATACGAATTAAAATTGTAAGCCGTTTATTTAACGGGATGTATATATGCGTAACAATCAATGATTTTGAATTTTAATTAACATATATAAATAATTGCTCTGCCAAAAATTGGCAACATTCAAAAAAATAATAAAAATATTTAAAAAATTTTGGAAAATTCAATTTTTGAGCTTTCACATTTCGTACAAAAATTCTTAATTTGTTTTTAAAACAATAATAATACTTAAAAGATGGTCTAATGTATCGATCTGTTTTCACAAAGTCTGTCTTAGTACAGAAAAATAATTTGTACTATTAAATTTCAAATAAATAGTTTGCATTTTGGCATCATACCAAAAATTTTGTGGCAGATATTTCGTTAATTTTTTTTTTAGATACTGAGATGAATTCTTTTTAAAATGATAATAAATTGCTTAGAATGTTACATCAGAATTTCTATCATAAAATATAAAGACTTTTTTCTCTGGGTCTTTATAAATTGTGATAAAACTCTAAAAGATGACATTGGCGCCATCAAATGACAAATTTAACGAAGGCCAGAGTCAAAATGAAAAACTTGCTTGTCACTTTATACATAAAAAAAAAGTAAAAAGTTCGATAGAATTCTAATACAATAAATACTTTGTGAAAACAGACGATTCTTGGTATGATAAATTTTTCGATTAGGTAGTCGGAAAATTGTCGGTCGTCTCCTATCTGTTACACGTTTATCTAAACTCTACTTTAATGAAAATAAAGTTAATTGCTTATTTAAGTTCAATGCCAAATAAAATAATGCTGTTCCTACTATCGCAACTTAAGTAACAATTTTTTTTTTAAACTTATATAGGCTCAAAAAGCAGTACACGTTTAATGACATTTCGGTCATTCTTACAATAAATTGAATAAAGCTGCATCTTACAAAAATAACATATTAATACATAAACGCTATTAATTAACAATTAAGAAAACGGAAGACTTTTAATCTGTTTCTTATAGTCTTAAACCTCTACTTTAAATCATCACTTTTTCTTTACAGTTATTTCATTTTTATCCTGATTGTATAATGAAATTAAAAAAATCGCATTTATCGCAGATCAACTTTGAATTTTGTACATCAATTATACGAAATATCGTTGCAAAAATAAAAAAATTATTAATAACAATATGTTGATTTACAAAATTAATAATATCGTACATTATTAATAATGATTAGTAAATGCGTCGCCTACTTTATTTGACACTTTGTTCTTCGTGAGTCTTTGTTATCCTTATAACATATTTTAATCATATACATGTATACGTGAGATTACAAGCGCATTTGGGACTCGTCAATATTTCCCTTCCACAAAGGAAAAAACTACTAACGCTACGCTTGAGTTTGCAAGTTTTGCAAGCTCATTATTATTTACAGTCTGTCTGGATGAAATAAGTAAAAAATCAGTACACAATCGGCTTGCTATATAGATCTAAATTTTACACACACCTCCCACAATCGAAAATAACAAGACGTGGGAAGACAGCAATAAAACTATAAGTCGAATGAGTTATGCAATATTCTCGCGAATAGCTTGCGCTTCATCGTTCGTAAGCTATTTTGCGCTTCCACGCGGTAATCGCACTGGCTTGTGGCTTATTGCGAGAAAAAAAAAGAGTGGAACGCGGAGGACTTATCGGATATACCGTTGTACACAAGTTCGCGGTCGACTGAGCGATCTCCTGTTTTCTTCCGTGCCATCGGGTTGTAAATCATTTTTATCTTGTTTGCGCTTTTCGAGCACGCCTACGCTTAGAATATAATAATATTAAAGAAGCAATCGAAAATTTTACGTTTTTTGTTTAATTAATTTGTTTAATAATTATGATAGTAGATTGTTTCGCTTTCTGAATGAGAAAGTTTAATAATCTAATGAATTTTTATATTTGAGATTCAGATCGATTACAAGATGTTTATTTTTCCTAGTGTATATTATGTACATATTTGCATCATAATCATGTACCTATATAATGGAGATTACTGCTGTTACATTGAAGTGTACATAGCTGTCAATCTTAATAACAAGCCGATTGTGTCGGTGGATTACACCAATCACAAATTAATGATTTACACGTTATTATAACAATACGGAAGATCACGCTGATCAGATAAAATAAAAATTAAAAGGCAGGATGATCAGTTAAGAAAGTGCGACGAGTTTGTGCAGTCTTTCTCGACCTTACTACATATACAAATTATTAAAATTAAATCCTACTTTATTAAAGTCAACTATTTACATTTTCAAGTTTACGTTAAAGAACTTGTGGCCTTATTTCTTTTTATTTTATGTTCTCTCACGTTGGTCTAGAGCATATGCTTCGATTCGATCGATAGTCTTTGCTCGTGTATTTGTAAACATGAATATACACTGCTTATAATTAACAAGGTCCGTTAAATATTGTATTGGATACACTGTTAATTTTTGTGGTACCTAAGACCCTTTATACTTCTCAAATTTTGTATTGAGATTCTTATTTTTTTTTTTTCAGTTGTCAACAACTCTTTTAGTAAATGAGTTTTTTTTTCTTATCTAATTTCTGGAATATCAAATGTTACATTTTGAGATCTTATATGGCATTAAATTATTTATTAATACTAATATTAATTATTTATCAAAATTTACTTTAAAATGATTCATAAATTTAAACATGATCATGTTTCTTAAATGACAAATACTGCTAATAGTAATGATTAAAAAAAAAATTACATTACAGATCTGAAGAGTGAACTGTTCATTTTAAAGCTATTAAAGTGTCTCAGGTACTTCAATGTGGTTTATATGTTTGTGCTTATTTTTTATCACTGTATTTTATACTGCATTAGTAAAAAATATTTTCAACTTTAAAAAAAATTATTTTAGAATTATTTAATAAAAACTTTAAGTTGTAAATTACTCTTGTAGTGGCAATAATTACTAAATATAAAAATTTCATTTTAAAAATTTAAAAAAATTTTTGTTAAAATATACATAAACAGATCTAGTAATTGGAATTTTATAAACATGAAACTTAATAAATTTGAATAATTTAAAAAAAAATACTTTAGGCTTATGATTGAACGATGATTAAAAAAATATTTTACTTTAACAAAACAGTCCTTAAAGAAAGGATGCAAGCAAAAGCTATTGCGGAGCCTAGTATAATATAAATTAGAGTAACTGACCAGAAAGCAAATAAGTACAATGTTTTATTGCAGTATTTACCAAGAGCTGGATCATAGTTTGGTTCATATTCTTTATAAATCCACACTGATCCTACAAAAATAATAGAGCATAAATTATGATAATCAGTAATTGAATTGAAATCTAAATTAATTTTTTATAATTTTTCTTACCAACAATAAACCACATGAATATAAAACAGTTTATTAATTTTTGTGTAGAAGATTGTCTTATTCTTTCTTCATCATGTTCTTCACGATTATGTTGTATTCTTGTAGAAAAGTGGAGCAACTGTTTTAAAATTCCAAAACCTCCTCCCACTAACAAAAAAATAGGAATGTATTCTTCTTGAGGACAGTCATATAGATATAATCCTCCAATAACCATCATACCAATTGGAATTACTATTGTAATAGCCAAAAATATTGTGAGTCCAACTAAAAAGAAATTAAAAAAAAGTTAATCACATTTAACATTACTATGTTTTCAAAGTATTTTAACTATTATTGCGTACTTGTGCCCAGAAGAATAATTAATATATTCTGTATGAAGTCAAATATATCTTTTCTTGCTTTATGTGCATCTCTCATACGACCAAACAATGATTCATAAGAAGGTGGTGGAGCTTAAAAAATTAAAAATGTATTGTTAATAATAAAACTAAAACTATTTTTAATAAAATTAAAGTAAAAAGTTTTAAAAACATACCATTAGGATCTATAGCTTCTTCATAAGATGGCGGTGCACCTCTGTCACTGATCCCTGACATTGATGGTTGATATGAAGGAGTATTAATGTGATAATAAATTGGAGGTGGATTGTAACTGCTTAAGTTAACTTGCGTCACTTGTGTCGTTGCACCTGGATCAACAGTTATCGATGTATCATTTGATACATCTTGAGGCTCTGGATTTAGAGGCATTCCTTCTGGCATTTGGACAGTCTGCTTATAATCCATGAAACCTTTGTTTCAACTTCTTCTTTCAAAGATACATTATCATTCTGGCTCGTTAGCTTTTATTTTTCCTAAATAAAAAAATATGAGTATTATTCATTATTGATTTAACACAGTAGTTGAAATAATAACAAACAAATATATTTTTTTCTTTAAACAGATAAAAATAAAATATACAAATATAGATTTTTCATAGAATTAAAACATTGATTTTAAAAATAAAAAATCAGATTTATGTTATTAGATATTTAAATTTAAATAAGTTAAGTAATACACATCAGACACAAAAGAAACCTTGCGCTTTAATCATATCCACATGATTTAATCTTCATTTTTTCACAAAAGCATATTCAGAAAGCATCGGTTTGTAAAAATTTTCAGAGTCAGATAAGAAACCACAGGTGCATACACGCTTAAGTAAACAAAGCATTATTCACCAGTATTTTTATTATGAACACCTTGCACACAGTAAATAACAAAAAATATTTCATTTATCTAATTTTTTTATATTTTTAAATTGTTATCTGAGAGATTAAAAAAAAAGATTCTAGGATAGAATTCTAGTATTTTCAAGAACTCAGCACCAATTGCATACAACAATTGCCAAAAAATGCCAGACACTAGCAACAGCATATACAAGTAAGAGAAAGACAGAGTGCGCGGGAGAAGAGTTAAAGCCGCTCCCCTTGCAAATCGTAAACAAAAAAAATTTAGGTAAACAAATTTTGGATCATCATCCATCACATTCGAAAAATCCACTCTACCAAATCTATAAGATACACACCTATATTATGAATCACGAAAAATGGATCTTGCCGCAGGTGTAGATAGCCATGTAAAAAAATTGCAAAGTGGTAGAGTCCTGCTCCGGTAACCTGTAGCAGGAGCAGTTCCGAAATCCACTTGCCGTTGATCTTTTTCTTTTCGTCTCCTTATACCCAGATCGGAACAAAGGTAAGTAAACACGACAGTCAAGATATGCGCGGCCACTGCACTCTTTTTTTCTCTCCTTCACTCTTTTTTTTCACACACAGTCACAACAACAATCACTGAACCGCCTCCACCGCGACTATAAAATTAAGACTGCCCGCTGCTGCTGCTGTTGCTGCTGGCATATCGACTTGGCGGCATATTTCTCTCTTCTCTCCTCCTCTCTTCTTTTCCACCGTCGTCTCGCGTCTCGTCACTTTCGCTGCTGGTTATATCCTCTTTCGTTCCTTTCCTCTTCTTCTCTCGACGACGAGGTGTGTGCAGCCAACAACAGCCGCAGCACCACACACAACTGTTAAGTGTATATATGTGCGCCCCCGCCGACTTCCTTGTTTACGGCCCCTCCCGCACCGGTGTATGATGCCCTCCTCTCCTATGTCTTGTCTCTCACTGTAATATATAGGTACTGTATAGCTATATAAGTACTGTATAACTGGAAGGAACCGGTGTATATTTTTTTGTTTGTAGATGTAAAATCAATTTTAATGATGTATGAATGAATTAAATTTTGTGTTGCTGGTGGAACGTTTAAATTAATTGAGTATTTTTAAAAATAAGTAATTTAGATAATTTAAAATCGAGCGAGTTATGCGAATTGATGAGTATACTTTGCTGACCTGACAGGTGTCGTAACTTGTGGATTCTAAGATTTTTTAAGAGCGAACCAAAAAATTTATTTATAATTTTATTAATTATAATTATTAATAATTTTATTTATTTTAGATTTTAACAATTAATTACGTATATTGATAAGGTGATACGGATAATGAGCAAAATAAATTAACATTTTTGGATAGCAAATAGTTGATTTTTTTTTAAATTATACAAATATAAATATTTAATTATCATTAGAAGCATGACATAATTAATATTAATGATTTCTACAAACAGATTATATTAGAATAAAAAATAATTTTTAAATAATGTTAAAGCATATACAGATACACATAAATTATAATTTAGTTAGTTTGCACTAGAATTAACTGCTTATATTATTATATACCATTGAATGGGGGTCAATACTATATATTCGCGATATTATAAAAAGTGATTCTACTGTCTCAACTCTTAAATAATTGAACTTATCCGACGTCAATAAACTCACTGAAATGTCTCGATTAAATTAGCTGTATAATAAAAAAAGTATATATTGGATTTTGATACAATTAAATCGCAAAATTCTTCCATAGAGGTGTTTGCAATTTTATTGACTCGGTTCAAGCGAGAACTTAATTAAATTTTCAATTGGTGCCTCTTAAATTTTTTAAGCTTTACCCCGCAATTTAATCGTTTACCAAAGTAAACCAGCAGACAATAAAATATCAAAAGTCATTTACAAAATTTAACTTTTGTTCTTTTAAAAAAGTATTAAAGCTATTAAATATTATTACAAGTTTACTTGTCTAAACTTGCAAGCTCGAAAACTCAATAAAATTACAGTCTACATAAATGAACAATCGAATTACATCACAATATGAAATACACAACACACGTGTTCTAATCTGTTTACTATTAAAAAAAAAATTTATATCTCAGCGAGTGTGACATGCTAAGCGCACGTGGTGTGGTCCAAAGACGACACGACAGATGATGATGGATGTACAGGTCAACGACGTTGTGCTTACGTTAGATCGTTCCAGAACGACGAGAAATATACGCCTAATCCAATGGTTGAGTTATCAATTATTAGCGATAAGGTTTTTTTTTGACTTTTTTATATTGAAATATGTATTAAGATTTCTTATGAAGACCGCAAAGTGTCTAGAATTATGAGAAAAATCGGTTCAAGGTTTTTTTTTCGTGACATTATGGAAGTTTAGTATAATGAACTTGAGATAAGTGATAATATAAGTTGAGCTTTAGAAATTTTTTTTTAATTAATTTGTTTTAAAAATAATTCAATTTTAATTTTGTAAAAATGTTTCCAAGTTTTATTGTTGAGAACAACGCAGCAATAAGTCATCATTGTACTTTCAGAATACATAAAATGTTTTTGGTAGACGTGTGTGCACATGCTATTAAATTTAATGAATTAAATCACGTATTGGTCGTAAATTAGTAAATATGGAAAGCGTTTTTTAAATTTTGATTTTCTCGGAGTGAACTATCTCAATCATAATTTCTAAATGAAAAATCATATGATTGCAGTATTTAAATTTGTTAATTGTAGATACTAAATAAACTATTAAAGCGTATTATAGCAAGTAAAAACAAAATAGTTGCTCAAGTTTTAATTCATAATAAGAATAATAATAATAATAATAATAGACGTACATAAAATAATTAAGTAGTTTTACTTTCGAATCCGAACTAATAAAAAAAACATATATAAATATAAATTTGTATTTGAAACACTCGAGTGTAAAATTGAATACGTGCTCAACCTTAAAATTGGTAGGTAGGTAGTCTTTATAGACTTACCGTTGAATTCAAAGTGCTGTTTTATTATGGTCTCTCTCTGCCATACACAGTTGTTCAGGTGGGCTATTTAAAGCCAACGATACCTGTGCAAAACACAATAGTAAGTCCTCAGCATTCAAGTTGGTTTCTTCGAACAAAATTCGATATATAAATATTTTTTTCTTTTTCCTTTCTCTTGCTAATAATTAATTAATTAATTATGGCAATGAAACAATTAAATGATACTTTTTTATGTTTTGAGGGTAATTAAAATTTAATATGAGTGAATTTTACAAAAAAAATTATGTTTATTTTTGTGTTGTTTAAATAATAAATTAATTAATTATTTCATTTTTTAGATTTTTTAAAAATATTAATAAGCACAGCTTTGATAGCGAGTGCAGTGAAATTGTTTATAAACAAAAGACGATTTTTGGAGCTTGGATTAAAACTTCCTGGCCCACCTGCGTATCCCATTATCGGAAATGCGTTGAAATTCGCATGCAAGCCAGATGGTTGGTACACGTTTATAATATTAAAGACTTGAGGTTCTTTGTATCTTTTGTTTAGTGTATAAAACTTGATTAAACTGATAGTGTTTGTTTATTTTTTTATTTTATTTTGATATTTTTGTAGACAACGAATAAAATTAATGCTGCTAAATAACGTGATTTTAAATTAACGTACCTTATTTTAAAGATGAGCTTTATTTTTAAAATAATAATTAATCTTGTTAATGAATAGTTTTACTCAATATTTTTTTAAGCATAAAAAATGTAGTCACTTGAAATTAAAAAATTTAATAGTAACTTTAAAAAATTGAAAAACCACATCTCCATCAAATGCTTACAAAAGCTTGCGACAAAGTGTCAGATTTTAGACTTAACTCAACTTATTAATTGATATATATATTTACTTGAATTATATAGAACTACTCGATCGTGTAGTTGACATCCTCGAGTCGTATGGCAATGTGACGCCAATAAGATTATGGATGGGTCCAGAACTTTATATCGCTATCACCGAACCACATGACATCGAGGTAATACATAATATTTCTTATCAATATTTTAAGCTTAAATACACACACACACACACACACACACACACACACACACACACACACTCATAGATATATAAGTGTTTGCCAAATATTATCATCGTAAAAAATATAGTCAGTTTTTTTGAGATTATTTCACAACAAAATATATATCTTACACTAGAACATAAAACACATTACCACAATAAAAACCAAAACAGACACACGAAGGTTTATCCTTAATTCACTAACTATTCACGTTCATTCTGCATAAAAACATATCATACCTAAAAAGCTCCGACAAAGATATATAAATCACAATATCCCAGTACAAAATTCTCAAGTGCATAAAAATAGCGAATTTCAACAACGTTTTATAGCGTAACAACAGGATACTTCGTTTATTGTCTTTCCCTTGTTCTCACATAAATACAACTGCCTTCTGTAAAAAATTTTTTTTTTTATTCGACTTTCCATCCTATGCATGGATAATAATATATATCTTGAATTCTGGTCGTACAGTTGTTGAGCTCGTATAATTGAAAATTGCAAAGGTATAGTATACCAGTGAGACGCGAATAGAATATGTGAGAGGGTGTTTATTATATGAGGTGCTTTATATGGTTTGCTTGGGATTGTTGTTTTTTTTTTTATCATTCGTTATGAGAAATGTTTATAATAAATTTGTCATTTGTAAACTGAGAATGTAGGATTTGGAAGTTTTGTTTAGTTGTGTGACGTAAGTGTAAATAGGGTTGATGAGATTTATATTAATAAAAATATAGGTTGATTAAAATTGATACGAGATATGATTATTGTAAATTTAATGTGTATTTTTTTTTAAATTAATCGATTTTTTAATGTTTTTTTTTAGATAATTCTTAACAGTCAACAAGCAACTAACAAGGGATATCCTTATAAATTTTTTTATCCATTTATTGGCGAAGGGTTAATCAGCGGATCTGGTACTAAACATTAAAACATAATTAAAATTGTTGTAAATAATATAAAAACAAATTTTAAATAATTTTCAGGAAAAACATGGAAAATTCATAGAAAATTAATGACGCATATAATAAATCAAAGAATTTTAGATGCTTTTATTGAAAGTTTCGATAGTCATGGAAAAAAATTAGTTGATAAACTTGAACATCTTGCTACTGGAAATACATTTGACGTTTTTAGTTTTATTGAAGATTGTACGATTGATATGGTTTGCGGTATATTTATATATTTATTTAAATCAATTCTTAAACTTGATAATTTAATAAGAAAATATTATTTAATTTTTAATAATTATATATTCTACAGAAACTGTAATGGGTTGTTCAGATACGATAACATTAGACAATCTTAATAATGAATTTAAACATAATACAGCTCAGTAAGTCGTATTTATTTTATTTTTCAAAACTGTACGAAATTAAAATAATTTTTTAATTTATGCAAAAATGTATTTATTAAAAAATCTTTCAAGAATGTATAAAGTCGTGCACGAAAGAATGATGAAAATCTGGTTACATCCCGATTGGATTTATCGCATGACGAGCAATTATAAAGACCAGCAACGAGCCAAGACAATAATCAATAATTTTACGGAACGAGTAGGTGTGCAAATATTAAAATCGTCTTTTCTATAAAAAAATTTTATTTTGACATTTTTTCTATACCTAACAGTGTATTGAAGATCGAAAAAAAGAATTGCAAGCTGGGGAGGATGGCAATTCTATATTGCATAAACTCTTACAAGCTAATGATAAAAAGAAGGAGTTGAGTGACGAAGAATTAAGGGATGAAATTTATACTATTTATCTTGCTGTAAGTATAACATTTAAAATTGTATCTAATCGCATGACATCACTAATAGGTAATTACATAATTTTAGTCTCAGGATACAATGGCTTTAATTTTGAGTTTTGCGGTTTTGATGATGGGTAGTCATAAGGATGTCCAAGACAAAGTCAGAGCTGAGATAGATATGGTCATTGGTGATGATGAAATTAATTTAGAGAATTTGTCGAGATTAAAGTATCTCGAGATGGTGATCAAAGAAACTCTGCGATTATATCCCATTGCACCTTTGCTTATACGCCGACTTGATGGAGAATTAAAATTAGGTACAAATAAAATATATGTAATTTTTTTAAAGAATTAATTAAATAATAATTATAAAAAATAAAATTTTAGATAAATGTGTGCTACCGAAAAATTGTCAAGTAGTTATTGCAGCTTACTGGACGCATCGAAGTCCAAAATTTTGGGATAAGCCGAATGAATTTATTCCGGAAAGGTTTGATGCAGAGGAAATTTCAAAAAGGCATCCTTACGTTTTTATACCATTTAGTGCTGGACCGATGGGATGTATCGGTAAGGATTATATTTTATTTGATAATTAAATTTAAAAAATATATATATTAATCAATTTGTGTTTAATTAACAGGTAAGAAGTATGCAATTATGGCTTTAAAAACGATATTAACTAAAATTATTCAAAAGTTTGTGATTGGATCGACAGTTACTCCTAAAGATGTTAAATTAAGGACAGATATATCTATACGTTCGGTTAATGGGTATGAAATATCGTTAGAACTTTTGTAATACACGATTGATTGTATTATGTAGGCAGTATTATATAATTCGATGTAAGAATATATTTTTTATATTATTTAAAAGTTATTTGATATGATTTTGTTAGTTCATTTAATATCTTTTTTAATAGCTTTATGTTAAAGTAGTTCAAAATAATTTTGCAATTTTTAAAATGCTCATATAAATGTTTATTCATAAATGTATAAAAGTATTTTTTTTATAATTACCACTTAAACAACAAAATTTGTTTTAATCTGCATTCGATACTAGATACTTGTGTACATTACTTTTTTGATTCTGTTAAGATCTTTTGTGATTCTAAAAATAAGAATAAATTTTTAGTTTAAAAAATCATAAAAATTTATCGAAATTATTAAAAAAATAAAGAAATTACTTGGTTTGCAGTTAAGAGAATTTTTCTTAAGTACACTGACATTTTGTTTTCCCTTTAATAAATTTGTTTGATTCTGTGTTAATTTTGGAGCGGATTGTGTCCTATCGATTCGATGTTTTTTTCCTAATGCGCTATTTGATTTCTATAATATTGTACAAAATATATTATTCCATTAACTTTTATGTATATAATGTGTGTTTAAAAAAGAAAACGGAGTTTCTTACTTTTTCTAAACTTTGAAGATTTGTATTGGATAATGTAGGCTTTCCTGTAAAAGTTTATTATATTTATTATAAAATTAGATCATTTAATAATTAACAGAAAATAATATTCATGGTTGTATTCGTTAAAACTCACGTAAAAGTTGACAGCAAAATCCTATATGATTTTTTGGTAAAATTGGTTTTTGTGGTTTAAGGGTATTTTTTGGCCTTCGTATGTTACTGATGCCAATATTGAGCAACTATTTATGTTTTATTCATTAATACGTGAATTAAATGAATATTAATATTTACTATTTCATACTAACTGGCTTATTAGGATCTTTTTCTTTAACAGCCTCTGGTTTTTTATTTGCTGCTAGAAATAATTCAGAAGATTTTTTTTTTCAAACAAATAATGAGATTTTTAATATTTATCCAATTTCTGATTTATTACACATAAAATGTACATTTGCAGATATTTTACCTTTTTCGATTAACTGTAATGAAAAAAAAATACAGATTTTAAAAAATATAAATAAAGTTTATTTCGATTTTTGTAAAAAAAAAAAAGAAAAAAAGTTTTACGCACTTGAGTGATACTTGAATTAACGTTCTTATCATTTTCCAATTCCGATTTCTTCGAAGCCTCATGAGATTTGTTATGATCTTTAGTCGGCAAGCACGAAATGCCAATGTTGTCAGGCGGCGCCGGTAACGACCTTCTCCTCTTGTCATCTTCGGGATTCACTATGCATGTGCAAATAAAATAAAAATTTTAAATAAAATATTTTTTGTATATTAAAAATATTCAGATCAAAATTAAATTATCGTTATATTAAAACAACAAAAAAATAATAATATAAAAAAAAATTAAAAAAAAAGAATCATTACCTCGAAGGATACACGATAAACCGAGACTATCCTTGGGCTGATAAACTCCAGCACGTCGACGATGAATATGAAGGACGCCGTCCTGCTGCGGCTTAGATTCGGTGGTTGTGTTATCTGAACCTGTCGTGGTATCGCTCATTGTATGTAAAGTAAAATTGTCTTTGATGTGTACCTGCCAAAATTCACAAATCGCGGAAATACGTTGATTTGTCCCTGACAAAAAAGGGGGACTCCGTTTTTTTTTTTGTGCTTACGTCGATACGCGAAAAAGAAACGTTAACGGAATGGTAAGATATGTTTGTGTATTATGCTGTTGACGTGTGCGATCGTATTTTATTTTATTTTTTTCTCTTTTTTTTCAACCACGCGGATTTAATGTTTTTTGTGGTTACTGGATTTTATGTACGTTTGTGTGAAGAAGGAAAAAAATGAGGTAGAGTTTAAATTAAATTGAATGAAATTGAGAAAAATTTTATTCATTAGCTAGGGGTTTATAGATTGAAATTTATTTCGATTAATTTATTTTTTTCGTTTTTTTATTTTACTTAACAATTTTTAAAAATTATTTCAAACGATTATTTTTACGCAACTTTAAATTGAAAAACTGATAAAAAAAAATTATAATACTAGGTTTTTTTTTTAATAAATACACATAGCAACGGTGAAACAGAAATAAATAGTGTTATATAAAATGGTTATTGGTCGATCAATATCATATTCTAAAATTGATACATCTAAAATTAGTATTTCATCTAGATACAGTATATAATGTCGCATCTATTCGTTATCTAAATAAACGAAATTATTATTAAACAGGAATTTAATTTAATTCATCAATATATTAATTTATGTCAAATTAATTTAATTAAATAAATATGAAATTTTAAATATTATGAAATTTATTATATTATAAAATATCTTTTTATATAAAAACAACATAAAAATTATAATGACAATACAATAAACATGAATCCTTAAGAAATATATTAAATAATTCTAATTTTTCTTTTAGCTTTGGTTTATTGAAAAAAAAAAATTTAAATTAATCAATACAAGTACAGGTATCTTGAAATAAACCATAATTTTTTAATATCATCTTTTATACCCTCCTTCCACCTCCCAATGGCATTCCATCTCCTCTTTTCTATACTTTCGCCTACACAAATATATTTTCTCTACGATCGTCAATATAAACACAAAGCTATCAGTAAACTCCATATAATCCAGTCAAATTTATTTACACATAAGTACTAAATATATGCAAGACTGTACTGTATGTTATGCTTGAATTAAATACCGTTGATATATACATAGATATATATATTCCATATTCTAAACTCGCGCGCCCCAGCTGACTGCTATATATATGTTTATAAGCGCACGCGTCGTCTACTGGTCTATCTCTCTCTGTTTTTATGCTGTTTCGATTTGTTTATTTGTTGTGCTCCTCTCCTTCCCTCTCCTTCTAATGTTCTATCTCTTTAAATCAGCCCAGGGCCGAGTAATAGCATTATTGGAGCCCTTTATGGTTTTTTAATTCGATTTTGTTTATTATGTTCAGGTGAAGAGAGATGTTGTTGTTGTTGTTATAATTTTAAAATGGAACAACATCTATAACATATGGTCAATACTCGACAAAAAAAAAAAAAAAAAAAAAAAAAAAAAAAACAGAAGAGACCCAGATATATAATAAAAGTTAAAGTAGGATAAAAATTCTACGTCGCAGCACCAGCGAGTGTAACAGCAGCAGTCCTGTGCGTCTGCGCGATTCTCTTTCTTTATTCTTTCTTCCATAAAATATAGTTCTTTGAGACGGTGTAGTAGAGACTCGAGGTCGTATTCTGCGCACCAGGTTACGTAAAATATATCCAGGACAGGACACATCAAAACCAATAAGGTATATCCCTCGCGATATCAACAGAAAGTTTGTCATCTGCAGTAGCAGTAGAAAAGAGAGAGCAGTCATGTAGCCATCATATCATCAGCATGGAGTCCGAAGAGTAAAGAGTGAGAAGCGTGATCGGGAGGAGTTGGATATATAGGTATATAAAAATCCAAGTGAGCAAAAGAGAGAAGAAACAAACTAACTCTTCTTTCTCGCTTTCTCCTCCCACACGCGCTAGGTACTGTGCGCGACGACGCGTTTCGCGTCCCCTGTCTTATCGATCTTCTCTATACAGCTCTGGAGAAGACGCTCTCTCTTTCTCTCTCTCGCATATATACAGTCGGGTCGTGCCCCTGTGGAATACAAGAGATAGCGTCTGTCATGCAGTGAAAATTCGGCTGCTGGTGGAGGTGCGATGATTCCTCGAGAACGACGACATCGACGGAGAAGTGGATAATATGCTGCTTGGCACCAGATGTAGCCTTGCATGGGTTACTTACGATAATACGTAGAGGATCATTAAGAGAAAGTGTAGTGTGTGAGAATACATCAGGCTCGTATATAGAGTGATTGCTGTACCAGCACAGCCAGCAACATGGAGATCATCGGAGATTACGAGTATAGCACCGCTAGCTTTGTTGGACAAGGAGCTTTTGCTGTTGTTTATAAGGGTAGACATCGTCAGGTGAGTTTATATTTGGATTGGTAAAAGGGTTTTGGGTGATGTGTGGATTTGACTTTTTTTTGAGATTGAGATTGATAGATGATCGAGTGGAAGTTATGTGCGCGTGGGCGATATGATTCTATTATATATGTGTTCTTGATGAGAAAGGGAATATTGAGATTTTAATGGGATTTAACTTTGGTTGTTGTGACTGTGATTTAATTGGATAATTATATTCATTGAGCTTTAAAAACTTTTAATGGATTGATTATGATAGTGTCTTAATGACAGACTTGCTTTTGTTTTTGTTAAAATAAACAGGTAGTTTTTGCTTTGTTAAATTTATTGTTGTTCTAGTCGAGCGTAAAGGCAGTTTCATACAAATATTAAAAAAGTTTTTTTCTTTGCTTGTCAATTATTTTGTGATTGTAATTATTTATTTATTGTTATGAGTCATTGAATAATAAATAAAGTTTATTATTTTTATTTACAGAAACCCAATTTGGTTGTGGCTGTTAAGCGTATTTTAAAGAAAAATATTGCTAAGTCTCAACATTTACTTGGCAAAGAAATTAAAATTTTACGGGTAAGCATTGTGTTTTACTTTTATCTTGTATAAAAAGCTAGTTCTTTGAAATTAAAAATTTGATTTTTATATCTATTCAATTTCTATTTTAATTGCATTTTTATAAAGTTATCATTAAAATTTACTTAATTATCATATATCTGTTATAGGAATTAACAGAATTGCATCATGAAAACGTAGTAGCTCTCTTGGACTGTAAGGTTAGTATATAGCAAGTGATATAACGTTACGTTGACAGGCAAGATATAAAAATCACATAATCTTACTTTTTTACTTTGCAGGAATCTAATCAAAATGTCTTCCTTGTAATGGAATACTGTAATGGTGGGGATTTAGGAGATTATTTAGCTAGTAAGTATAAAAATTCTGTATTCAAATGATATATTTTAAATAATTATACAATTTTATATAATTCTTTATTTTTACTATTTTAGTTAGAAAAACGCTTTCTGAAGATACCATTAAAATATTCCTTAAGCAATTGGCTGCTGCAATGCAAGCGCTTCATGCCAAAGGCATTGTGCATAGAGACCTTAAACCACAAAATATTTTACTCAACCATAATTGTGGAAAAGCTCAACCTAAACCACATCAAATAACTCTCAAAATTGGTAAGTTGCATTTTTGTCTCTACAGTCAACACATTATAATACTATTATTAATTAAATAAAATTTTTTTCAGCTGATTTTGGTTTTGCGCGGTTCCTGCAAGACGGTGTGATGGCCGCGACACTGTGCGGTTCACCCATGTATATGGCCCCCGAGGTCATAATGTCAAATGCCTATGACGCAAAAGCTGATCTTTGGTCATTGGGTACGATAGTATTTCAGTGCCTCACCGGTAAAGCCCCATTCCACGCGACGACACCCCAGAAGCTGAAGGCGTTTTATGAGCAGAATATTAATTTACATCCAAGGTAAACTTTTGGCTATAATCTTATGTTTAACTTGAAAATTTAGTCCAATAGAGATTAAAAAAAATATGTTTGCCGTAGGATGCCACCGGGAACGTCACAAAAATTGTCACATCTTCTCCTGGGGCTGCTGAAGCGCGATGCCAAGTATCGCATGTCATTTGACGAATTTTTCAATCATCCTTTCCTACAAGATGAGCGAGAGTGTCCTAGTCCGATACCCGAAGAGTTGATCGCATCTACAAAGATCCCGTGTATACCCGAATCGAGCGTCTGTGACATGAGATCAGGTCCGGATACCAACAGTCCTTGCTCTAGTCCGGAAGACGATTTTGTTATCGTGCCCAACGATTTTGGCAGCGATATCGACATAAATACAAATCCTCAGCACATTAGGTAAGTCATGACCGTGACCTATATTTTATTCCCAGTCTCATAATGCGATCCATTTATTTATGATCACATTCGCTGCAGATACACGAAGCTCGGAAGTCGAGAAGTAGCAACTAGCCCACCACGGCCAAGCTATCTACCGATCTCAGAAGCCATTCCAGTACCAGCATCGTCGCAGGCACAAGGGCAACAACAGGATCAACAACAAATTCAGCAGCAGCCACAATATGTGTCGCAACCACGTAGTGCCGCCCAGGCATTCTCAAGCACGAACACGAGCAAGGCGTCAACGGGAAGTAATAATAGTGCGGGTAGTGGTAGCGTTGTACCGCGTTCCCAGCCGATCAACGTCAAACGTGCCAAGTCACAGAAGAATCAAGCGGATATCGGTTCTCTCAGTCCGCCAAGTGTGCAATTCGTCATCGGTACACCACCGAATCGCAGGTAAGCCAATTGTTTCTTGGCTTTTTGCCATGACTTCTCACTGAAATGAGTTTAATCTTTGGATTTAATTTATGATTGCAGGATGAGCGAAACTCCGCCGCCACCGAATACATGGCAGCTAAGTCCAGTAGCGAGGCATTCACATCCGACAACCTCGCCGCTGCGACGATCTGGTGGCATACATAGCGCTTCTTCGCCGATGCTCAGCGGGCCACTTTCGGTCCTTAGCTCACCAACGAGCAAAGCTTTCCAAGACAACAACAATACCATGAGGCAGTCGCCGGTCATACCTTTTGGCACTCGGGCTATTACTCTGCCCGAGATATCTGGTGAGTTTGTGCAATATTGCATCAACTGCTATTATATGATAGAGCATGAATAATAAAAAAGAGTGGCCATCTATTTTGCAGAGGCAAGTAACTTGCACAACCTATTCGCGGAGTTGAACATCGGTGGACTAGGAGTCGGTATCAACGCAATGCCAACCAACACTACAGCCACGGCTTTCGGCGGCGGCATTGCCACTTCACTCGATGATCAACCTCTGACGTTCGCTGCCCACGAGCTGCCAGAAGATACTTTGCTCGAGCGTGAACACAATGAGATCCTGGCCAAACTAAATTTCGTCGTGGCACTATGCGATTGTGTGCATGAAGTAGCGCGAGCCCGTGCTGGCCCGCTCGCGAGCGCGTCTGCTCTTGGTAACGAGCAACAACTTGGATCCAATACGACCACTCGCAAACGGGCTGAACAGGTGATTTTGCTTGTACGAGCTCTGCAGTGGCTCAGCTCTGGGTTGAACATGGCAACTAAACAATTGCAGACAGGCAAGCTTCAGCCTACAGCTAATGTTAAAGATGGTAAGTTTATTATTTTGTTAATAAGTAGATAAGTAATGATTCAAAAAATAAGTTTATAATGATTGAAAATTTAAGAATTTTAATTTATCAATAATTATTTCTAGTCGAGATAGTTACTGATATACAAGCGTTGTATACTGATAATTTTTGTATAGTGTGAAATAAAAAGTAAAACTTATAAAATTTTAAAGTATCTTTCAGACTTTTTTTAAATATTTACAAGGAAGACTTTTTATTTATTAAAAGATTTCCTATCTTTTATAGACAGCTTCAATACATTTAATGTCATTGCTTTTATTAGTACTCAAATGGATATTATGTTTTATTTTCAGTTGTGAGTACAATGAATGAAAAATTCAAGGCATGCCTAGCCGAATGTAAGCAATTAAATAGCGCTGGATTGCTTCGTCAAACTGGGCCTTCAGCTGACAAACTCCTTTACAATTATGCTATAGAAATGGTAAGCTTATTATTTTGCATCCATGACAAATTATTAATAATATTTATTTCTAATTTTTTAATAATTTTGCAGTGCCAGACTGCAGCAATGGATGAGTTATTTGGTAACCCTGCTGAGTGTTTCCAGAGGTATCAAACCGCGCAGATTTTATTGCATTCATTATCGCAGCACGTTAATCACACTGAAGACAAAGATATTCTTACTAGATGTAAGTAGCTTGCATTGTAAAAATTATTTCTCTTAACTTATTCTGTTTATTGTCCTTAGAAACTTTGATAACAAAGTAATTTAATTTCATAAATATTCTTCAACAATAACATTTTTTTATCAATTAAGAAAAATATGCATATGCAGGAAATACAAATAATAAATTTAAAAAAAAATGATTGTCAGCGAACATAATTATAATTTTTAATTGATTTTTCAGATAAGAAATCCGTTGAGAAACGCTTGTTCATTCTGCAGCAGCAAGGTTACATCTACGCGACCGATCCGACGTAGCGCATGTGACGATACTCAGCCGATGAGTGCCACTTCCCGCCCGAGCCCAACTCGATTCACACGCTATCTTTTTAATGAATTTTAAAGCGGAGGAACTAAGACGACGATAATCGATTGATTCTACGATGGGAGAAAGTTAAACGCGACGAAGAATTTTTTTTTTTGCTCGATTTATTTTTGATTTATTTAACAGATGATACGATAGTGACCTTCGGATTATACATATATATAAATATATATACACAAAAGTAATGCTGTAATGTATTGCATACATGATTATTTAACTTTTATTTCTAATAACAATTGTAATAATATGCGTATTATGGTAGTAAAGAAAGGAGAAAATGAATTTTTTGCGGTATTTGTGCAAAAATCCTTTTATTGTACGAGAAGGTGATACAAAAGTATAATATGCGGCACACATTGATTTATACGAGGTTTATGGTATATTTAACAAAGCTTAACAGTCAAAAAAATAAGTGTATATTCTCTAGTTTATTTTCCGACTTGGATTTGAATTGGCCAGGGTCAATTCTTTTTCGCTTCTGTGATTGACGCAGGCTCGCTTTTTTCGTTGTCTCGGTATACCACGTAATTGAGAGCAGTTGCAAGCGTATTCCAAGCAAGATAAGGAACAATTAGCAGTCCAGCTGTATGGTTTACTCTGTAAAATACCACGGCTAATGCGGCAGTTGAGGCCCACAGAGCGCATATTTCATAAAACGCCTGACGGAGAAGTAAGAAATAAAAATTAATTGTTTCTCACAATAATTGATATTGTAAAATTAATAATTTTTTTTCTTTTAAATTAAACTATTTTTTATGTTATTTTAAAATTTATATAATGCTTGATTTTTTCTATTCTTTTTCTATTTTATACAAAAAATAAAATTTTATTTCATTATATTTGACGTATTTTCTCAAATACATACGTATTTTATTTTGTGCGCTCCAAAGAAAATTGGAGTCCATGCCCAATTGAGTGCCAAATTAGCCCCATAAACCGACAATGGTAGTGCGGCATTTTCCCAACTGCCGCTATCTCGAAGAACCAGATGGGAAGCATAGCCCATGGAACAATATATGGTTGTCCATACTGGGCCAAAAGCCCATTTTGGTGGAGTCCACGATGGTTTTTTCAACGACTACGAAATTCATGATGCAATTTTATAGTGAACTGATGTAAAGATAAGACATAGATCAATTTATTGGGCTGAACTGTATGAACTAGTTACCCTGTGTATGGCTTAAGACAAGATTATCGATAAATATATAAAGTTATTATTAATCTTGTTGATAAAATTCTATTTTTTTAAAATTAATTTATTTTATATAATTTATTATGTAAGAACCAGATTTTTAAAAAATTTTTCATAGAAACAAAATTTTACGAAAAATATCAACTTGTTTAAAATTCTTATATTTAATTGGAACGGTAACGATTGACAAAGTGACACTTTAAAAAAAAAAAGTAGGCTGCTTACACGCGTAAATTATAATCAAGCACTTAATACACAAGCACGATGTAGAAATTGCGTTTTTTTATGAAAAAAATAAAAAAATTCAAATTCATCTAAAGTATTTCATTAAAATTAACAAAAAAATAAACAAATTCAATAAAGTTAAAAAAATAAAAATAAATAATAAAAAAACATCACTATAATTATCCTAAAAACAATATAACGGCTTACAGGTGGTATATCCGGTAATATATACCACTGCTGTTGCTAAACGACGGACAAGCGAACAAACACACATAATACATTTTGTTACATACCTCATACCACGGATTAATATTTTTGCGAGTAATGTAGCCACCAACGAAACCACCTAAATTCGGATGTAAAGTGGCTACAACCACAGGCCAGGATATTTCGACCGGCATTGTCGAATGGAGTATATATACCAGAAAGCTAACTGCGCTTTGGAGAACTGGCTGAGCTACACTACCGTGACGTACTGAAGCGAAGCGAGCCTCTCGAACGACTCTATACTACTGCACACATCGACTTTACCTTCTGGCGTTTAGATGTGTAAGTGATCGTGGGTGTATATAACAGAGAGAGTAGATATATATCTATATATTATGCTTGCAAGTCGATGTTAATATACCTACTATATACTCCATTGTGTGAGAAAGCTTGGCGCATATGCATATATAGTTATATGTTGCGGGCGCGTAATAATAATTGTATTTAAATATATTTTAGTAGTGTCAAACAAATTCGTATTTTGTATACAGTTGGAAAAAAATAAAAATTGAATTGGTAGTTATTTTATTTTATTTTTTTTTCTAACTTGCTTGTTAACATTTGAAAGATAAAAATTGTAAGGTTTAAATATAAAAATGTTTAAACAAATGATTTTTTGTGTGTATATATTTTTATTTCACTCTCTTTCAAATACAATCAACCAATTTAATAAGAATTTAATTATAAAGAAATAATTTATATTACATATTACAAACATTCAAGTAAAAATCATTTTTTTTTTTTTTGGATTAATTCATCTATAATAATCATTATTAACATAGGAACCAGAGTACACTTAATACAAAGAAAAATTAAAAATATCTCTTATACAAAACTAAAATTATCACCGCCACCAGCTTATAAGCAAGTTAATGGCGGCATTGTAAGGCATAGAAAGCGTAACATTTTTTTTTTTCGAGCACAGTAATAATCATCACTTCAAAAATTACTTAGAAAAATGCACGTATCGAATCCAAACGTTTTCAATTTTATAATTTATCATTTGTCTAAGACTTTTTTTTCGTAACGTAAATTATATTTTGTTATTATGACAATATAAATTTTAAATTAATTTTTTCTCTCAACCATATGCTCATACCACAGATCGTTAAAAAATATGGTAAATTATTAACAAGTATCATAAATGACAT
Organism: Leptomastidea abnormis; assembly: GCA_030522805.1. NCBI lineage: Eukaryota > Metazoa > Arthropoda > Insecta > Hymenoptera > Encyrtidae > Leptomastidea > Leptomastidea abnormis. The sequence goes on along the minus strand of JAPYZE010000127.1, from coordinate 3,883 downwards.
GCACTACAGAAATTGAGAAACAAAGCTTTCTCATTGAGAATCTGGTGAGTTAAATGAATTCTACAGAGTTGTGTCAAAACTCGTGTACAGTATAAACAGATACAAATAAATTACAGGCATGAACGTGAACAAAACAAATCATCTAAATTAATCGTGCGGGCGAAGAGTTTCTTTTACAATATAAATATAGTTTTTTTCTTCGTTTTACTTAGAAAAATAAATTCTCCGTTGCACTAGCTTATTCTTCGTCTCTGCGTGTACGTGTTTATAACGGTTTGAATATTAAACTCACTTCCTTGTGTTCGCGGACGAGCGCTAATTGACCTCCCCCGCGCTGGAATGATGCTGACATGGCAACGATTCTACTGAGAATCTTGTGCGTAACGATATACATACGTAAATTGTAGTAGAGCTAGAGTTCGGACTAGATGGGCGTTAAACAAACGTTTTGATCCGTTTCCATCATCTTTGTATATTGGCCGACATGGTTATAAGCTAAGTAGGCTAAAATTTTTTGTGATATCCCTATCAGCGATAAACGATCAAGTTTTGTTTAAGAGACTCTTGCGGTCATCCTTTGCATCGTTACTTTCGGCACTTTGAATTTTACAACTCACTCGAATATCCTTAGACATCCATTGATCTTTTATACGCGCGTAAATTTATAAGTATCTAACTAAAACTAGCAGTAAATTTTTAAGAACCAATTTACTAAAAACTTTTATCATAAATGCATAAGTACTTATATTATGATTACTTTCAATCATATTATGTTCTCTCTGTATGCTTATTCTATTATCAAAATTATTGCTTGCATGAACTATGTGTTCATTGATTAGCTTTCAAAAAAGCATTATTTAAAAAATAAATCATTTTTCAATATTTTTCTATTCTTAATACAACATGGCAACTTTCTCCTAAGTGCTAACCCAGAATAATTATTTTTAAATCAGTGACTATTAATTTAAATTGAGTGCTTTTACTAAAGGTTTCAGAAATCTTTAAAATGGATACCAATGTGTTTTCAAGTGATTTGCAAATACAAGTGCCATGAAATTTCTTCCCCATTATCGACATTTAAAATTAGGCTTTCAATCAATCTTGTTTGCCTTATCTTTATCTTCTTCTATTTTCTCCTCTGGTTTTTCTTCCTTTTCTTCTCCCTTTTCTTCCTTCTTAGGCGCGAGTTTCATAGTGATTCCAGCGCTGAAACGCTCTATCACTCTAGACTTTAATTTTTGCGGTATCACCATTATCGTCGTAGTGGTGTTTCCTAAGAATAGCACCAAAAACATTGCGCTCAATACCGGCACATGCCAGGTAGCTTCAGGATGCCAAGAAAGCTTAAATAACACATAAGCATTATATAGCTGAAAGAAGTAGCCAATGAAGAGGAATGGTAGCAGGAAAGAAAGACCCCGCCACATCCACGAATGGAAGCCTTCAATTGTAATATCCATATTGTGCCGTTCACCAAGCGCTTTTAGGCGATAGAGCACGCCACTTTGATAGCGAAATTGTAAATATTGTACTATACCTGAATAGGACAAAAATTTACACATTATTTAATGATTGTTCACCAAAGACTAATATGATAAAATAAAGTTTTATTAAAACTATTTTTTTTTTTTTTAATATATTAGCAATAAAACAAAGTTTTAATTTAACTTACTTATATAAACATTAAACCACATGAACTGTTGACGGAATGCATACCAGGGACCAGTATTTGGCCAAACTAAAAGTACACCAGCTACAACAGTAGATTGAAAATGGTGAAAACGCCACCACCCTTTAATTTTTGAACCATTAACTTTAAGTATACTTTCTCGTATCGTCAAAGTACAATAATACCAGACTAGCAAAAACATGAAGCTCAACTCCAGTGTCCTAGAAAAAATATCAAGATTTTTAAAATTTGATATTTTTTAAATTTATTAAAAAAAAAAAATTAAAAGTAGATACCAAACTCACCTAACATTTGTAAATAAATTAATAACTGAGAGGACAAAACCAATCACAGACAAAATGAGTTTGAATTTTTCATATTCATCTTTGTACTTGAATCTAAAAAGAAAAAAAAAATCAGCACAGTCTTAATCAATCAAATTCTTATCAAAGTGCTTAAAAGCCTACACATTATCAAAAAGTAATGCCAAATCATACTCACTTATCATTTTTATTTAATATCGAGACATTAACGCTACCTAAAATAATAGAAAGATAAGTGCCATTAGCCTTTGGCAAAGTCTGTTCCATTTCATGAAGCTGCTCTTCTCTCCTAGTCATATCTTTGTCAAGCATTTGCCTCGTGTCACTCGCATGCAGCCTGGAATAACAAATAAGCTCATTGTAGTACATAAAAAAGAAGACTCAAAAAACAATGAATCACGCTTAAAAAAAAAAAAAAAAACATATAGGTGAAAGTCCACAAGCGCGTGTGTCCACTCGTATTCATTAGGCAATAATTGCGCGCAAGAAAGAGAGAGAGAAAGAGAGGGAGCAAAAAAAAAGTCGCGATAAATAACGCAACCGCAGCTTGACAACGGCGAAGACGAAGACGACAACGACTTACTGTTTCAAGGACTTCTTGATGACTCCCATGCGATACCTTTGATGCGAGATGCCAGTCAGACATTTTTTTTGCAGCTCACCTACTTCTTCGAGCTTTGCAACATAACTCCTATTCAGAGCCTGAAAAAGTATAAACAAACGCAGACACATGCAAATAAATATCATTATTAACATGTTTATAGATCAAATAATCATAGTATATCACGAAAGATCTGTTTTATAATAATCTTTCATGCAATACACCAGAAGACCAGACGCTTCTGGAAGAGCAACGCGTTTCCGGATCTCGGCCAAAATATATAATTCAGGTATATAATAACAAAGCAACAAATTTTCTTCTACTTATAAATAAAAAAGCGATATTCTCACCTCGAGGTCTTTATATTCGTTCGTCAAGTCATTCCAGTCCTTAAGACAGGACTCAACGTCGAGATCCATGTTTTAATTATAAATTCTGCTATCTATATATGTTAGGCAGGTATGATGTGTATGAATTGCAGCTGTTTCGAGCCAACGTATATAAGAGACACTACCTATATAGGTACACAACTCCCGGTTACCGGGTTGTTTCTCCACTTAATGCTTTTATCTTACTCCTTCTGCCACGTTATATCTTGGTAGTACTAAATTTGATAGGACGTGGGAGGCTATGTTCTTGACGAAGATGTTTGTACTCCAGAGCAGCAGCAGCTTTTGGAAGAAAGACACGGAGCAGTAGAGTTATTTTAGCCTATACTATATTCTTACAACTCCGCGGACTCAGTCCGGAGTCAGTACGCGTTGTTGCTGATGTTTACCGTTCGACTAGTCTACTGCTACTTATAATACACTTATTGTATATGCGAGAAAAAGGCGCGTGCGACTGCGTCGTCGACGCGACGTGCAAGAACAGCATAAGCAAGAAGAGCAACACGTTATAAGCTTATGCGCCTGCTCCGAAAACTCTAAGTATACTCTTCTCTTTCTCTTCACTCTTTATATATATTTCTTAATGAGGGGGGCCAGATGGTACGAGATGTGAGAGAGAAAGAGAATGCTATATAAAAAACACGCGTTGACCACTCGCGTATACGGCGGAGCAGCTCTGGATGGACTCTGCCCGCACACACACCCGGTATACTAACTTTTCTTACTGTTGAAGTATAAAGAAGACGAAAAGAGACGCTCTTTATAAAAGAGAGAAAGAGAGTCCGTTACATAAACGCGTCTCTGATACTAGGGAGGTGCGATTCTACTCGAGTACTCGAAAATCATCCGATACTTTTTTTCCGAGTATCGGAGTATCGAGTCATTTTTGTAAATATCCGAT
>JAPYZE010000126.1:0-62317 GCA_030522805.1 Leptomastidea abnormis | reverse complement strand
CTCTCTCTATGTATCTATACTCGTACAACAGGTCGCGCGCGTGGTGTGCTGTCTGTATGTTTGGGACAGCAGGCTTAATTTTTTGAGAGGAAGAACAAGTAGAAAAGGAGAGTGAAAGAGTGATGAGGAGGGGGAAGAGTATAGAAAGAGAGGTGAGAATAAAGCTCTCTCACTTGGTGCTTAGCGACGTGTTAATTGGGTTAGTGGTGGCCTTAATTAAACGTCAATATCCTGATTTACTTGTCGACGACCCCCCCTCCCCTATCTCTTCCATCCCTTCCTTGCTTCATCTTCTCGTTCGACTTTAATGTCATATATACATATAGTACACGTAAGAAGCGAAGATTCAGGGCTTTAACGAAAATTCTAGGGCATAGAAAGCCAATCTTGTGGCTGCCATTGACGAGCTTTTCACGATGATAAGATTCGTTTTGAAAATTTAGTTATTAGCTGGTATTTACTCTCCTCTCTACATAGCTTTGCAGCTGCTAGTTAATGGAAAATTCAATGAAATTTCTATTAATGATTTTTGTCTTGAAGCGTATTTCATTCATTTTCGATAATCATTATGCGATTATTTATTTTTTATATTTTAGTGAATAGATGTGCTTTTCCGTTAATAATTGCTTTAATTATGTTGTTTTTTTAATAGCTGTTGTTTTTCTTAGAAATTATGTAAAATGCAAAGGCGTTATTCTCAATTTCAATGATGTGCTCAGCTTATACCGAAAATATCCTCGAAAAGTCTTAAAAAATTAAAAGTGCAAAAGGATTAACCTTCTTGAGAAACTCTTTACGATTTCATTTTACGAAGTTGAAAAGAAAAGAAGAAGATAATGACAATTTTTAGAAAGTTCCACTTGATTTTTTTGAACAAAATAAAAAAAGAAAGAAGGAAAAAGGAAGAAAGAGAAGAAGATTTTACGTAAAATTTTACGAGCACTACGGTTTGAATGCTCGTCATTAATAGCGCGCGCTTCCCTATATATACTTCAAACCGGCGCGTAGGAGGATTAGTATAGCGAGAAAGAAGGAAGGGTAAAAAGGGGAGAGACAAAGAGAGAAGAGAGATGTATATTCCAGTGAGAGAGAGAAATGCTGCAGTGGCACATCAACGGAGCAATTTGTTTGAATCCAGCCGCTCTCATCTAGACGCGAAGATGGCACGTAGACAATTTTCAAGTCGCTTTTTATTATCTGGAAGTTATATACATGGACAACGTTTTAATGAAATGATGGATTTTCGTGTCTGTCTATTTTTTATTTTTTATTTTTAAATTTTTAATTTTGCTTTAAAAAATATAGTACTTGGATCTCAAATAAATTTTTTTTTCAATTATAAAACTTTTTTTTTATTTTTGTCATTGATTAAATTAAAGAAATAGTTTGTTAAAATTATCAAATTATTAATTATGAATAATAAATTTATTCTTTCGGAATTCCCAAATCAAAATTCAATTACAAATCAAATATCGATATAAAAAAATATAAAAAGCCAAACTTAACAAATATTTAATTCCCAATCTCATTCAAAAATCATTTACAGTAAAAAAAAAGAAGGAAAACAATTTCGTTCACACGTAACGCGATTCACGTGATTTCATCCATAGGCTGAGTGACTTTACTCCGTCTCTCAACTTGAATCCTCCCTCCAATCAACTATAGGCGTAAAGTGTGCTGCGGCGTATATAACGAGCCGTCGCGAACGGGATTTAAACTTAAAGCCGTGCGACTTAGGTTGTGGTTGTCTATACTCTTCCGCGTCTGGTTCTTCTCCTCTTCAATGAATAGTCCACAGAAACTAAAAGATCGACTCATATCACAAGACTATACCGGGTCTGTGTAGCACACAACACTTTGCTGCACCAATGATGGTAAAAAGGAAGAGAAGAGAGGCGCAATCGCAGATAAAAGAGAAAAGAAAAGGCTCTTATCTTCAAGGGCATAATGATGACTATGGGTTAAATATCGCACCTCTCTCTGATTCTCCCCCTTTTTTTTTCAAAGAACAACCCCCTCACTTTTTGTCTTTTTCTCGCACGATTGTCTTTAAAGCACACGCATATATAACTACCACACCTTTAACATGTAATCGTCTGTGAAATCAGAACGCGCGTGCTGCTGCTGCTGTGAGCGGCTGCTCTCCTGCTATTAAAAAAAAAAGAACCAAGTTCTCTGCTGTTGCTGCAAAAGGGTGGAGCGAGAATATGTATGAAGAAAGGGAGTATAGTTATGGCGTGCATGCACGTGTGTAGGGCGGCCATTGACTTTCAAATTCAAACTCGTTACTTTTTCATCTTACTTCATCTTGTATGCTCTCAATATCTAATACACATGTGCGCATGTGAAAATGTGGGTGCGTGTGTATATGGTGAAAGGAGTGGGAGTTTTAATATTGTACTGTGGGGTTGCTTAATAATATTCGGCCATTGCCTTGGAATTGCAGGAATGAATATTGATGAGAAAGGTATGTGTGTGTGTGTGTGTGTAAGTACTAAAAAGTTTTTGAGAAAGATTAGTTTACCATCGAGATATATATCGTGATAAAACACGCAACTATACCTTAGACAACTACAATTTCTGTAATAGCCGATGCTTTAAATTTTCTAATGTGTACTCTACAGTTAGGATTATTGCTATTATTATTTTACAAAATTATTAGAGCGCATAATAGATTACATATAGTTTATACCTCCTACATCATCACGAGTATACCATATACTACTACTACTACTACTATAAATTTCAAAAATCAGGAAAACACTTTAAAAGAGTTTAGTATAGGGAAGTATACAAGAAGAGAGGAATGCACCGTATAATTGCACTTGTAACCCCGAGGTCAATTAATCAAAAGTCAGTAAGCAACGCACACACACACACACACACACACACACACACACACACACACACGCGCAAATATATAAGCACAACTCCCCTTTCTATATCACGAGCCACTTCTCTCACCATGTATACATAACATCAACATCACGGTAAAATTCGTCTTTCCACATAGACTCTTCTGAATACGGTGGTGGAGGGTGATAACGATCGATGTGTAGCTAATTAAAAAGCGACGTCGGTCCAATATATATCGCTATATGCTTTCGTGCATGGGGAGATAATATATATACCTATACGTTATTTGCTGATAACTCGATCCTATATATAGGTATGTCTACGTCGCGGCGTAGTAGTAGTAGCTGCTGACCTATAACTAAATCAAGTGTGCGGGAGGCCGATGAGGGGACTAATTTGATATAACCCTTACACATGCACTATACGGTGAGTGAATGGAGGGTGAGTGTAGTCGAGGGTAGTCTGCATCGGTATGAACGGTAGTGTATAGGCTTGTTTGGGGGGAAAAGGAGTGTTTGTGACCTTTGCAGGTGAAGATTGAGATAGATTTTCATATGTTTTGGAATTTATATCTTTTAATTGCTTATCGTTAATGGTACATATTATACACTTATTTTAGAGATAATACAACATTATTTATTTATTTTTTTTGTATTGATTGTGGACTTTATACTTTAATCAAAAAATTTTTAATATTAGCTCACATGAAGTTCATTGTTTTACATTTTTAATTTATAAAGAACAAATAGTATGTGAAATATGTTAACTATAGAACATGTTCAATATCTAACATATTAACAATATATTGTTCAATAAAAATTTATTGAGAAAATTGATTTATTGAAATTTTCTTCATATAAAAAACGTCAATAACCCATGAAAATAATCATGAAAACACCAACATACCGTATAAATCATTTTAATTTTTCAATCAAATTCCCGTATATAGAATATATTTCGAGTCTAAAAATATCTCTTCCTCTTTTCCACCCCCTCTTTCTCTCTCTCTCTAGTTTGCGAATTTCTGCAATTTACCGAGTTTAAATTCATTATACATCCTCGCGGCAACCTCTCGTCCAATTTTCGTGCAACCGAAATTACTCGGTATTCCCCCCAATCTGCGCGACGTCTATTTTCCCATCAGTGCTGTACCCACACAAGCACGTTGGTATAGATGTATACATAGCTACGCGCGCAGTCAAACGTAAGTTAGTATATGTACAGGTCGCCTTGGGCACCCCGTCGAGATTTCTGAAAATGGATTAGAAAGGCATCATCATCATCATTGGTAGCAGCTATCAGCAACTATCAGTTGTTATATATTATGTGGGTGTGTGTATGTGTGTTTTCTCCGGATGATATAGGTGTGCCCCACTCCCTTTCCTTTTTTTTATGTGTTGGGGAAAAAGGGGGTTCATGGGAGCCGCTGAAAGTCGATGATGACTCGAGGCATCTCATACACTTTGGCGCACCTCTTTGCTTTCTTCTCTTTCTCTTTTTTTGTGTGGTTTGTGTGTATACGGATATGCTTGACGTTGATGATGATGATGATAATAATGTGTGTGTATATAAGTGAGTGAATGTATGGGCATATTAAAAACCTCGGTGTAGTTGTTTTGGGTCGAGTGATATATGTTTAAGAGAGTAATCGATTACTTTGGGCTTTAATGGGAGCGATCGTTTTATCAAATTTTATTTACTCTCTTGCTATTTGTGTTCTTGTCGTTTCTGTTGACTTTGTAATAGATGTACGAAATAAAAATATTTTGTTGAGTTATTTGATGAAGTTTTATAATTTTTAACCAAAATGATGACTTTTGTTACTTTTGAAAAGATTAAAGTATTTTGTCAAAAAAATAAAAGTTTATTTTACAGTACAGAGAAAAAAAGAAGGACATAACAGGAAAGAGAAGCATCCTGGATTATTCGTACAGAAATTTAGGTCACGGCGTGTAAGCAAAAAGAATTTGATTGTCCCTTTGTCCGAGAGTTGCAAAAAAGAGTATAGAATATGTATATTCGTGAAGGCTTGATATGAGACGTGTCCTAATTAAGCTCACCGCGGGCGTGCAAACGTACTTACCAACGTATAAGCCGCATCAATTATCACCAGAGAGCCATCTCCAGACCTTACAGCGCTCGGGTATCAAGAGAGACACCCAAGTTGTCAAAAAAAGCAGCCTCCCATTCACATCGACGATCACATATATTTTCATGGCCTTTCACCGCAGCATGAATAATCCTCGACGAACTTGGTCCTCAGGGGGGTGACGGAAGCTTGAGTTACGTATACAGCGTTCGATTGATATAGATCGTTTTGTCGGTTTGGGGGATGGGAGGGAGGGGGTGCCATTTGCTGAGCCGTCGATTTTACACGCGCGACTCTACTACCTATACACGGAATCAGGCCGAGGAAAAAGAGGACGACGACACTCGCCCCTTAATATACATATATCTACCCCCAGCAGTAGTAGTTATAGCGTGTCTCATCTACATATACGTTCTTTCACGCGGCTACCCTCGTTTTTCTTGCCTTCGCTTCGAGATTGCCAAGTTTTTTACTCTCTCTTTTGCTACTCTTGATATATACCACCTACTAGGGTATTGCTTTCTTCCTTTTTCCTTATCATATGTATGCGCTCCTAGCGTGTATGTAGAACGACGAATAGCGATATTGCAAGTCTTGATTCGTCGGCAAATGTTAATATTTTTGAATATGTGGTTTTCGGGATATGTTATATTTCAATGCTGTAATATTAGTAGATGTATAATACATTTATTTTTTATTACTATTTTAAGAGAGCAATCTTAAAAAGTCTTGTTTAAAAATTGTTTTTATTATATGCAATTTTTTTTTTATTTTGCAACAAATTAAATTTTATTTTTTTACAATAAACTTACTTCATTAAAATTTTAATTAACAAATAGTCTCGAATTCTCTTACTTTAAATCTTATCCCCTAAACAACGTAATTTTAGAAATTCTACGTATAACCAAGGCAGACTATAAACCGTAACCAAATTCGGCTTCTCACGCTTTCATTTTCAATAAACCTTTTAAAACCAACAAAACCGTACATCTTGAGTATCTAAGCATTTGGTATACTGTCAAACTTCTTGATATATATCATCCATCCATGGCTTCGTCCAACTCTACTGCAATATTAAGCTTAAACTTAGCAGTAGTAGTAGTAGTAGTAATACAGAGGGTGCCTTTCCTCCCCTCAACAACAGTCCGCGTGGCGCGTGAGTCATCCCCCTTTTTTTCTGACACACACCACTGGACACGCACTATATACTTATATCCCATATGTACAATACATGTGTTGTGTGTCTGACGTCACGCTTACACCCGATGGGGATGATTTTCGTGATGCTATGGGATTACTCATACTGTTCTGGTACCAAGTGTTAGTCGTATATATATAAAGGTGACGTTTTTACGCTACCCTAATGCTGTATGTCCTAAAACAGAAAGAGAGGAAGAAAGAGTGTTTGAGTCGATCTAGGCAATTTTCAGCGTCCCAGAAGAAGCGACGTTTAGATTCGTTTGATAGGTACGACTACGTTTGCATAATTCATGAGCTACATATATATCTGTTACTGCGTGCTGTCGCGCCGCATGTGACGATTAAACGAGTAGTAGGTATAACGAAGCTATTTTACCTCCTCTATGCTACTTTTCTATATGCATCAAAATTAAGGTTCATTCGTAATTGGATTTGATTGTATAGGGTCTAATAGAAAAATTAAGTAGTTTTATTATGTTTTTATTTTGGATTAAGTTTTTCTGAAAATTAAAAAATTATATTAGAATGATTAAATGAAAGTTTGCAAAAGTTATACTTAAGTATTAGAAAGTATTTTTATGTTTATTATATGATTTTAATTTTTATTACGAATTTAATTGTTTTACAACGACAATTTTAGTGTTTAATCTTTGTCATTAATTTAATAGATAAATAAAAACCTTGTAATTCAGTTTAATGTTTTTGTTGACGCGTAATAAAATAATACACGATAAAACGATTTTATCAGTTAAATTTACAATACAATTTGTTAAATCTACAAAATTACAATTAAATGTGTAAAAATGCCACAAAACGATATATAACGTTTAAACTATAATAAAATATATAAGGATGTAATTTTCAATAAAACCCTTTAAGCACCGACTTAAACACGTCCATAAAGAATTTCACTTATTCACCCAGACCCTCACTCTTACGTAGTATTTACTTCCATTAACTATAGCCAGACTAGACACAGACACAAAGAAATCAATATTTTCCTTAACCAAGAAACTAAACACCTGCTGCAGACATACACAGGATCGATCTTGATAGCTGTCAATCCTTACAAGGAGGTCGACTTCTACACCTTGGTAAGTAGCAAAAAAAAATATCTTATAATAATTTATACGTCCCAAAATTAAAAAAAAAAACGCAAAATTGCATATCCCTCTACAACTACACCACAAAGCCTATACATCTGTCAGGATATGCTGGTACCTGATTGCAAAGCTACATCTCTGCTTGTCTCTCAAATAGCGTGTGTGTGTATATATATTCACCAGTTGGCGCATCCGGAGTATCGACGGAAGTACCGAACGAAGAATAGCAAATACTGTATACACAGCACGAGAAAATATACGCACATACCTATATAACCCTTTCCTTCCTCACGCACTCCGACGATGAGGACGTTGGGGCACGCGCCAACTATAGTATATTTACTAGTATAAAGGCGTTCTTTTATATACAGCTAAGCGCGCCTTTTCTTTTACACGCCGACAAACTCTTTGTTTTTCTTGTGCTTGGTATTGTACGTAAAGGGCTGGGTGGTAAGGTTTCATGTGAAAGCTGGCAATTTTCGCGTTCTCGCTTACCCCTCGTCGTCTATTCTATTTTTTTTTTTTTTTTTGTTCTCCTTTGCGATGAGCGAGCTTGTATTGTGGTTGACGGAGCTGTTAAGATTAATTGGCTGGGAGGGTATATCGATTTGAGTGTGGTGTGTTATAGGAATGACGATGGATATACTTGTGTGTGCTTTTTAGGAAAACTTTATGTAGGTCAGGTGTGATTTTAATCGGTTTTTAAGGAATTGGAGCAAGCAGATATTATATCTCAAGTTTGATAATGAAATTCGGTTTATTGGAATTCTATTAAATTTTATTTTTCTATAATGTTGTATAAATTTTGTTCGATCAAACTGATAATTGATTGTTGACTCGTTCAGTGTAGTAGTTTATGTTATGTATCGATATTTATATATCATATCGTAGCATCTGGTATAGTTTGAGTTAATATCATAAGTACAACGATTATATCTCGGCGAAACTCTGTAAAATCATCGGGTGAACGAAAATTGCAGAAGTTTGCGTGTAGTATAGACGATACGTATAATAGAATATAGAGTATATAATATCGATCGTAATGTAAAATCTAAACTACAAAGTACAAAAGCAAAAGATAAGAGTAATAGCATAATATGAGCTTGCGCGAGGAAACAAGAAAAAAAACTCAAATCATTTATCCTTACAAATTACACATCACATAGGTATATATTTTTAAAAGAAAATCTTAACAAATGTGAAAACACGCAGGTGTAGCGCATCATATACAGACTCAAAAGATTAAAAAGTAAGAAGCGCAGAAAAACAAGTTCAAAGTAAAAAATCCAAAAGAGTCGTTTATACGCGATCTCGTCATTTAAAAAGCTCGCTTGCTTGCGCTTACTTCCTTCTTTATGTTATTCCTCAGTATAAAGTCAAAAGAAGAAGAAGAAGAAGAAGAAGAACGAGATGTAAGCTCGAGAGTTTGAGTGTTGCACCGGAAATACGCAACGAGCAGCTTTCGTGATGCTTACTCTAAAAAAAAAAAAAACAAGAGAGAGAGAGGCCTGAGTTTCCTCTTTTTCTCTGTGATACTACTACGCTTAGTGCACTGGTTTTTTTTTCTAGGTCGCGCAAAGAGGGAAAACTGGAGGACGTGACCGCGTGCAATACACTCTCGAGAGTATATTCGCATTCTCTGTATGTATATATGTATAAATGTGCGTGTACTTTTGCGGCCAAGTTGAGGATTTTTTTTTTTTTTTGAGTTCTTTGTTTGTCAGTTACTAAGGTATAAGGCCTGGATGCTGGAGTATATGGAGCTGGTTTTGTTTAGCCAACTCGCGAACTTATACATACTCGGAATAAAAAAAAGAGCGAGAAAGAAAAAGAGAATATGTGGAATTATTTTTTTCTCTTTTCGAGATTTTGTAGGCCTATAAATTACTGCAATCTTTGTACGACGAGCAGCTATTGTTGACTTTGTTTCCTTTAGATCTTGAAGTTTGAATATTGAAGAGCTACATAATTATAATGTATATAACTAAACACTGCGTGCTCTTGCGTTATTATTATATTACAAGATAACAAATCTATCGCTATATGCTCTGTATAGTGCGTAATATCTACGAACGAACCGAGGCTACTCGTGTAATTTATCTAAAAAAAAACGCGCTTCCGCATATTCGAGATAAATAAGTTAGAATGAAAAAAAAAGAGGAAATAAAGCAAGGGAGTAGCAATAATGTCGTATTACAACAACAGTTTACGTATATAGCTCAACTATATGTTCACAAGAAAATTAAATTAACTTTCTTTCTCATCTTCAACTTCCTAAAATTAGATGCGTAATGCTGAGCAATAAATCTGTAAAACCTGGAGTATAAAAGTAGTCCTAAGAACACACTTCGTGTGAATATAATTTCTCTTCTATATAGGTTTCTATTTTAAATCAAACGCACATTAATATTAACGCGTGTACGTGTCGTATCCAGCAAAACATGCGGCTATCGAATCTTGAGCTCTGTCGTATAGTTACATACTTACTTACATACATATATGTATATACTGGAAGCCAGCCCTATTTTCGGACCACGGGTTGAAAGAGTAAGAGTCGTTGCGGGACTGCTGCTGCTATTCGACGCTTATTTCGGGATCGAGAGTGCACTTGACGTTTTTGGGCAAACGATATGGCTGCTGCTACTGCTGCTTTTACCTTTGACTTTGTATATACTAAACCCTTTCTTTCGTGGTTGTGAAGCTTGGATTTGCGAACGAGAACTTGATGAAAGGCAGATTGGAAATGCGTACACCTTTATGATTACATATGGTGTGTACGTTATATGGAAAGTAAAATTGTTCAGTGTTATGGTCCTAAATTTTGGCAAGCTATTATTTTTTTCATATTTGTTTTTATATTCCTTTTTTTCATTTGGCTTCCGGCGTTTTACGGTCCACCGGTGTGCTTTGATTATTATTGCATGCAATGTAGGTATTTTAAAGTTGCTGACGCGTTGGATTGCGAGCTTGAAAAATTAAGAGGTGTATTTGTACATTGATTTTATATGCGGGTTAAAATATTTAACGATACTTAAGTCGAGATGGTATAATTGGATTTAAATAATTTATTATATCGATAATTTCTCATTGTATTTGTTTAATTGTTATTATATTGCTGTGTCTGCATTTGTTTATCTTTTTTTGGCTAAATTACTTTAACGTGTACTTTTAAATATATAGACTTTGAATTGATTGTTGTTGAGTTTATTTTCATTTTATATTGTTTTTTTATTTCAATACTTTGATACGTTAATATCTGGTAAATAAAAAATCAAAGCTTTTAGATTATATCATACCTATATATCTGCCTCGTAAATAAAAGTTGGTATAGACGAATACCTTTTATGATGCTGCAGAAGTTATTGATCTATTTTTAAAAAGTATATTAAAAGTTTCTGGTCTTCATTGCTTGATATTCCTAACAATAAATTCTCTTAAGTCGGCATAAAATCTTTGCTGATGAACTTGAAAGAAGAAACTTAATAGCTTATAAATATCATTTTTCCATCTTTTTATCCCTTTACTTTGATACTTTGTCGATGTCTAGTATAAAAATTGCATCAAAAAGCTCTGATCTTACAGATTTTTTTCAGTCATCCGCAAATAAAAATCAAATGTCAACAACATAAAAACGCAAAATCTTTCATTGCATCTCAATCGTGTCTAAAAAAAGAAAAAGTTATCATTTTATCTTTTCATCAATTTAACATTACCATACATCTGTAAAGCTCTCATCCAAAATAACAATAATCTTCCGGTCATTCACACCAGAGACGCAATAAAGCATTTCAGGATCTCTACACCTATATACCATACCATATCATACGCACCTTTGTTGAAAAAGCCCCCAAACTTTAGTCCCTTTTTCTATCTCCGCTCCCCCCCCCCCTTCTCACCCTCTTCATCTCTAACTCGTAAAATTGTTCTCAAGCGTATACCTCTATATAGGTATATAATACCTACGCGCACGTAATGCTGCTATATACATATGTCGGGACTGCAGTAACAGCAGCAGCACTACTGCGTTATATATCACTCTTGCATGGGAAGTTTGCGTGTACGTTTGCTACTACCTACCCCTGCACCGTATTATAGCGTCGACCCTTTTCTTTTTTTATTTTACGGGCTCGTAGAGTCGATTCGTGTGGAGCCTGCAAGAGAGAAAAGTCAGATATATATGCGGTAGTCTAAGATATGAAATATCTAGGAGCTGATTTTTTTGACGTTTTCTTTGATAGTGGTATTCCTTGCATACGGAAAAAATATAAAATTTTCTACTTTATTTTATGAAAATTTAAAAAAAATGATTGTCGAGTTTTATATGAATTTAGTTTGCTTTTACTAATGAAATATAATATATTTAATCGTGCATTATAATGTGTTCTTTAATTTAAAAAATTTGATGTCAATTTCGTAGTTAAAATTAACGATATAAGCTTGCATTTTCTATGATAGTAAATAATAAAAAAAATTGACGTCAAAATAATGAATACATGTAACACAGTTGTCTTATACAGCTTTACCTTATTCGTGATATTACCAAATTAAAGCATATAATAATAATAATAATTTATCATAATATTAATAAACTTCTGACAATACGAAATGACATGTAAAATGACAAAACAAAACTCAAGACCTTTTAAAATGTAAAAATATGAATACACAGAGAAACACTTGACCTCACCCTCTAGTAGGAATATTTCTCTTAGAATACAAATATAGAAACGACCCTTATTCGCACCCACGATGAAGCTAGATATAATTCTAACAGTGACGCTCGAGAGTAAGATGAAGAAGAAAAAGATGAGAAGAAGAAAAAAAGGGGCAAGCGCAGCTTGAGGGGTAGTAGTAGTAGTAGTAGTAGTAGTAGCAGTCTAGTAGATAGAAAGTACTACTAGTGGGCCCTCAAGCTATACATGCGTGATGCACAGTAGTCGTAAAGAGAGAGAGAGAGAATTTCAGCGAGCAACACTCCAAGCTGTATACCGCGACTGAAAAGCTCCCAGCCAGCAGCAG
The DNA here is from genome assembly GCA_030522805.1 of Leptomastidea abnormis. Lineage (NCBI taxonomy): Eukaryota > Metazoa > Arthropoda > Insecta > Hymenoptera > Encyrtidae > Leptomastidea > Leptomastidea abnormis. The sequence goes on along the minus strand of JAPYZE010000126.1, from coordinate 50,050 downwards.
GCAAGTGCTATAAGTACGTATACGTAGGTATATAGGGTGGAGTTGGGTGTGGGAGAGAGAAAGTAGCGAAGGTAGGTGGTAGAAGGGGAGGGGGGGATGCGTACCACGCCCTGTGTGCCAGTATAGTAAGAGAGAGAAAGAGAGCACAGAGTCCGCTTTTGCAGCGCGAGAGAAGGTGGCTGCCCCCGCGGCTCCAGCGGCGCTCCTTCGCGAACATACCTACCCCTGCGCACTCTATACTCTCGCCCACAGATGTATGTATATAATATAAGCGCGCTCTTGGCCGTCATTCTCACCCGGCCAGTACCTATACATATATTTTTCTTGTGTACCTATAGCGAGACACTGTTTGGTTTGGCACAGTGATATGCTTTCATTGGCAGGGAGTATAAGCTCTATCTATATTTAAGGGAGAAATATATAGCTGTTGAATGGACCACAAATGGGGGGTAAATGTATCGCGTGGATTAGTCCACATCTCGATATATACAGCTTGTTTTTACCTTCGTGCGAGCTGGACGATACGGGTGTGTGCCAGATAGACTTGCAAAAAGGAAAAAAGTAAAAAGTTGGGCAGAGAAAGAGAGAGAGAGAGAGAGAGAGAGAGAGAGAGAGAGAGAAAGAGAGAGAGAGAGAGAGAGATAAAGAAAAAGGGAGCAAGAGCCGCACAGCCAAGCGCTGCCACCGACGAAGCTGCACACGCCCGGTTATTGATCGGCTCGCTGCGCACATCCGATTCGGTAGACTCTCATTCTCTTTCTCTTTCTCATTCTCTCTCTCGGGGGAGGCTGAAGAAAAGTCACGGGGCTTTATACTTAGTCTTTTTCTTGCGATTTCATTACTCCATCCTGTCCACCTTATGTTCAAGATTGTCTGTCCTTTTTATTTTATCTTGTTTTCAACTTGTCAGGTTTTTCCAGGCTTTTGTAAGTGTTTTTTTTTGACAGGGGTTGTTGAAAATGGGTGGGGTGCGTTGGCTTAAATGGGACAAGTGGCGCGCAACACACCTCTGCCTTACCGACTGGATTTACCGGGGGGGATGATGATGATGATGATTGGCCTTGCGCATGGAAAACACTGGATTTTATATACCTATATATGTAGGGCTCGGCGGCGGCCAGCGCCCGGATAAACGAGTTTGCGCACTTGCTCTATCTTCTCTGCTCAGCTGACTATTGTTTACAAGACAGATGCTATACTATTCTTTTTTTTTTCCTCTCTATTCTGCAAAATGTTATTGAGAATTTAAAATTGATAGATAAATGGTTTTTCGCTTTGTGATAAAGCATAAAAATTCAAATTAATATATAAGAGATTATGTGTAACTTTTTTAAATTTGTTGTTTTTTAATATAGCGTTAATAATACGTATGCTAATTACGATAAACAGATTTCTAGAATTAAAAAATAATAATAATAACTTGTTTATAAGTACGTGGAAACAGCTAATTAGCTCGAATAATTAACGCGTAAAATCATGCGTATACATTTTGTATATGAATCGTCGTCGCCTCGTTAAAGTTCAATTATTTAACAAACTTGAGCTCCTACAACTAATTAGTACTTATATATTTTAATACTTTTATAAAAGAAAATAACGATTGTTAAAAATTTTGTACAAGTTCGACTATTATTTTCTGATTACTTCTTAATCTACCGTACATGGTTGTTTCGTTTTCAATTTCGTCGTTTTAGCCGTACCCTTTTTTTTTTGCTATCGACGTCAGGAAAAATCAAAGAAAATATTTTCTCGATAATATTGTGGAAAAAGTAGACGAGGGTAGATACAGAAAAAAAACACGTAAGCTTAGTGCTCGATACTGAATCATTAGACTTTTTCGCATGTCGTGTTTACTTTCTATTTTTTTTTAATTCGTACCATTAGCTTCCTCATGTTGCATTAAAATTACCTCGGTAAATATCACATAAGTACAGTTTAATTTTTATAATATTTGTTTTTGGTAAATCTTTGTTTGTTTGCTGGTATAATCAACTTAATTGCTTTTTAAACGAATTTTTAACTAATACTAATTCATTATTAGTGATGTTATAACGATTGTAATTTATATTGTAAATCATATTCTTAAAATTTGAATAGTGGTTTAATGGGATGATTCGATAATACTAACCGACTCTTTTTACTTTATAATCTCGTTTATTTAAAATTCATCATCTTATCTTCTTTGATGTATTTATTTTTTCTCTATTATACTCTTTAAGCTGCAGTCTTGTTTCAATATTAGCTTTTTTTAATATACTTATTTTGTACATGAAACATAAATAACTTGGTTTAAATAAAATATCGTTCATAACAAATTTAATTAATACATGTAAAATATTATTTTTAAAACGTGAAAATTCATAAAAATCCGTTTATCTGTGTTTACAAACTTTTTCATTCGACTCAAATAAAAAAAAAATACAGTTAAAAAAAAGACTTTACACGAAATACACATCGAAATACACCCGGATAATCCTCACGGTACATCGATCATGAAAGTCAAAGGCTTTAGTTTTGTGGTATTTTCTAAATTCACCAACCTATATAACGTTCAGATGCAAATATCAACTATCTCTACTATATATACACAGCGGATATATATGCGGGCTCTGCGAGGTTTCCTCTCCTTTTTTTTATTCTTTTCTTTTTCGTGTGAATTCTTTTTCATCGGCCCAGCAAAGATAACGAAACTGACCCACTGAATAAATGGGCCAGCTGCTACAGCAGAAGCTTCTGACATTACTTGGCAAACTTTATATTATATCCTCTTTTTGTTAAAAAAAGCATTTGGCGATCTTTCTATCTGTTATTATTCTAGCAGAAAAATTATCTTCCTTTTATCTCCGGCTATTTGGGATTAAAGCAAAACACATTTTTTTTTAATGGAAATGTTTTTTTTTTTGGCTTGTTTTTCAACCGTTTGCGATTACATAATTTCTTTTCTGTCATGTTGTTTATTTAAATTAATTAACAAAGTGTATTCGTTTGAATAAATTACCATATAAAATTTTTTAAATAAGATGAATAAGTTATATGAGATGATTAAATTATGTCACCAAAGAGAAAAAATACAGTCTTTTGAAAATAAAGTAATTATCAGGATGAAATATCTTAAAATTTCAAGATTTTCCGGTTAGCAACTTAACTCATTATAAACGAAAGATATAAACTTACACCACACTGTATACCTATAAACATGTACATGCACATATACTTAACGTTACGTATACTATAGCCTCTCAACCTTGACAAGCTTCTCCTCAGATATGCAGTCCGTCAATTTGCCGCTAATCGAGTGGATTTAACGGAAGCTCGTCAAAGCCAATGTGGGGTAAACGAGGCCGTCAGAGTGACTACCTCGACAAAATTTGCAGGCACTTAAAAAAAGCCCTACCTCCTCTCCTTACGTCTACTGCACTTTTTTCTCCTCCTCCGCTACGTTTTCGTTCATCGATTTTTTTTGTTTCGAGCTTTTTTTAGGGCGCACCGCTCTTTCCGCGTATGCATATATACTATATTTTTCTCAAGGGATTAAGAAGTACCTCATTAGTTCGTATTTGAGAGGAGCAGTGAATAAATTTAAAATCCAGATTTTCCTTTTCTTTCTTTTTGTGCAGGATGTCGATTAAAAATTTCAGTAGAATTTGGGAGGGAGGATTTTAATAATTCATGGATTAAGATATGACGAAAGGGTTGGAAAATTGTAGAATTTAATGTTTTATGAGTATTTTTGTAGGTATTAGTGTTTTATTGGAATTTATTTATTTAGCTTTTGTATCTTGCATAATTTTAAGGGACAATATTAATTAAGTTTGAAATATAAGGACATAAATTTTTTTCAGTTTTTTTTTCTTACAAGTTAAAATAAAGTAATTTTGATGTTTAAAAAGTACTATTTATTCAACGAGATTGTACCTTTCGTTTAGTAAAATTTATGCTCTCGGGTACAGGTCAGTAACTTTTCATCATCTGCCAGATTAAGAGGAAATGTTCGTTCTCGTAAAACAAGAAATTCCATTTAAAATACTAATTCGTTCTTCCCTAACAAAATTTACTTTCACGTTTAAAGTAAAGTGCAATATTATTATTAATAAACATCTCATTTAATAGCGTAAAAATCTGTTAAAGTAAAACAGCTTTAAAAAAAGAAATCAAACAAATTTTTAAATAAATCGTTAATAAAATCTCATCATGTATTCACTCTGACGTATTACTCTTAAAAATATTTTTTCTACATACAAGCAACAACACATACACACATCAACTCTTTAAAAGCCATTTCCGGTCCGTTATTTCCAAGCAAATTCCAAAGACTTAAAATCTATGGCCTGAAAAAAGACATACATCCACGTTGCTTTTTCGCGAATAGCTACTCGTGTGAAAAAAAAAAACGCGGCTGGATGAAGATTCCGGTGTGAAAAGCTGAGCTATGTGCATAGAAGCAATAGCAGCAGTAGAAGCTTGGTGTATATAGAAAAGAGGCGTGAAAAGACGATGAAGAGAGAGAGAGAGAGAGAGAAATGGGGTGAGTATATAGAAGAGGGAGAGGTTGAGGTATGTAGGCCCGTATATAGAGGTGAAGGGGAGGATAAGGAGGTGTGTTGGGTTGGCTGACGCTAAACTGGGTTGCACTACTTATACCAAGCCGCTTGGGATATATACGTATGAATCCGGAACGCGTGGCTGTGTAGCTCAAGTAAACAAGTCTATGTGTGTATGTGCATGTGTGTGTCTGTTAAGGGTGGGTTTGCATATTTGTGTGTGTGTGTGTGCCATACGTGTGCATTCATGTGCAAGCTCTACTATACTCATATTCTCGCGTCGCGTTGTATACGAGCTTGCAGCCTTAGCGACGTGAATTTTATTTGTTTTTATTTGTTTTTTCTTCATTCAATTCCGAGTAGTGTAGGGCGTCGATGGAGAAATATCAGACATTCACATGTAATATTAAACAATTGTAAAAAAATACATACACTGCTATCATTATTTATTTGATGGATATTAAGGATCGGAATCGATTTACTTACAGTAGTTGTCACTGCGGTCGATTGTTGAGTATCAGAGTGTCTCTCGTTCTTTGGAGGAGTACAAATCCCAACTGGTTTGATGAGAAGGTGCGCGAATGAGATACCTATATATGTATAGATAGGTATATCTTGTGGTATTATATAGGAGAGGCCTGTGGGCTCGCGAACTGGAGCAGTGCGATTAATCTGCTTGAAAGCATCTCTTGTCTGAGCGAGGATAGAAGCTCTTACTCTCACTCTCTTAAGACTTGATATCGAGGATTCGAAACTTGCGCTTACCATGATAGTGGTAGTAGTAGTACTGTAATTGCTAAATCACTGAGAAAATTTGAGCCTTGTTTGCCATGAGTTATCTGCGAGTATTATACATTTCTCTGCTGCTACACTGCTTTTGTCACGATTCAGCAGATTTTTTTATTTTTTTCTTATATTTATTTTAATAACTATACATTATAAATATTATAAGGATGTTGACCCATTTGTTTATGGCTATATATACATGATATGGCTAAGATAAATATACCTTATATCCACAAAGTGCTATAAATAACGAGTGTTCGGTTTAATTTTATACCTCGACATATTAAAACACGAGTATATTGATGACAGCTTTTATTATTTAAAACTGTATAGGTTCAAAAATTTCAACAATAATATCAAATAATTATCTAATACATTTTTTTAAAATATACAAAAAAAAATAAAAAAAATAAAATAAATTTAATCACATGTGTTTTTATTTTTTTTGTCAATTTTACAGCAACAAGTACATCGTTACCATGGTCAAAAAATGGGTGCATTGGAGCCTCACGTATTCGCTCTTGCCGAGGCAGCTTATCGGTCGCTTATGGACACGGACAGCAATCAATCCTGCGTTATATCAGGGGAAAGCGGTGCCGGCAAAACCGAGACTACCAAATTCATTTTACAGTATTTGTGCTCGGTGACGAGTAATGTCGATACCTGGGTTGAACAACGTATCCTCGAAGCAAATACCATACTCGAAGCTTTTGGTAAGCATATAAAAAAGAATTTGGAATTTTGTTTTTTTTTCTTTTACAAATTTCTAAGAAACTATTTGTAATTCGACACTTTCCATATCCGGTCGATGATATTTTTTACTTAGTTGGCACAAAAGTCAATAATAATAATCAATCTCAGCAAAATTATTCGCTCAAATTCTTATTTTTTTTTTTTTTTTCTGAACAGGTAACGCTAAAACAGTACGTAACGACAACAGCTCGCGTTTCGGTAAATTCATGCAAGTCTGCTTCGACAGTAAATGGATGATAAAGGGATGCATAATCCAAGATTACCTACTCGAACAAAGTCGCATTACGTTTCAAAGTCCAGGCGAGCGCAATTATCACGTATTTTATCAGCTGGTCGAAGCTGCAAGTCGCGACAAGGAATTTGCTGAACAGTATAAGCTTAAACCTGCCAGCCACTACAAGTACCTGACACAATCAAACGAGTGTATCGATGATATTGCGGACTCGAAGAAATTTGATGCGCTCAGGCTTGCTTTTAACGTTTTACAGGTGAGCTTATATTTAAGCGATTTTTTTTTATCTTTATATCGATACTCATATTCACGTATAAATTTATAGGTGCCACCGGAAATGTGCGAAGGTATATTCCGGGTACTCTCAGCTATTTTATGGCTGGGTAATCTCAGCTTCGAAGACGTAGACGGCGAGAGATGCGAATTAACGCCTGGCGATCGTGAAATCTTGGAGACCGTAGCTTCGCTGCTTGATCTTCAATCTGACGATCTAAGCCGTATAGTGCTACAACGTGAGATCAACGTGCGTGGTAACATTACCGAGATACCGCTGAAAGTTCAGGAAGCTCGTGAAAATCGTCATGCAATGGCCAAAGCGCTTTATTCTCGTACATTTGCTTGGCTGATCAATCACATTAACAATTGTACCAATCCGGGTCAGGATATATCAAGGTTTTTGGGTGTACTCGATATATTTGGCTTTGAAAATTTTACCACCAATAGTTTTGAGCAGCTTTGCATCAATTATACCAATGAAAAGTTACACAAGTTCTTCAATCATTATGTTTTTGCACTTGAGCAAGAATTGGTAAGCAGCTGATACGTTTCAAACATTTTCCATACGCTATTATTAAAATTTCACTTTTATAAAAGATCTTTCTTAAAAAATAAAAAATATTGTAATTTTAGTACCGACAAGAGGAAATCCAGTACTCGCACATAACATTCACGGACAACAGCCTCTGTCTGGAACTTATCGAAAAGCCACCACGTTGCGTACTGAAGCTCTTAACCGAGCAGTGTCACATGCCTAAGGGATCAGACCTTGCGTATCTCACGAATCTACACGCGGAATTCGAAGGTCATCCCTGCTACGTCAAAGGCGAGGACAGACGCAAATGGGAAAAGGAATTCGGAGTACGGCATTACGCGGGTAGCGTAACTTACGCAGTCGAGGGTTTCGTTGATAAAAATCGGGACGTACAGCAAGATGTGCTGTTTGACTTTATGAGTCGAAGCACTAATGAGTTCGTACAGGAGATTGCGGTTTATCAGGTAATTTTACCTTGGATCGATTTTTAAATTTCTCATTTTGATATTCCATAGAGTTTTATGCAATCTTTTTGGTTTATACACAGGATCTGTTGGGTTGTACTGTGGCTCGAGCATCAACCGGCAATACGACAGCCGCACCAGCTGCTACCTTATCACGCGGTACCTCGAAAGGCAAGCCAACCCTTTGCGATTCGTTTCGTCATCAACTCCAGGCTTTGGTAGACGTACTGCAAGCCACGACACCCTGGTACGCCCGTTGCATCAAGCCCAACATGGACAAACGCGCGAATCACTACGACGAAAAATTGGTGCTGGATCAGCTCAGGTATCTCGGTATGCTCGACATCATACGCATACGCAAGGAAGGCTTTCCCATCCACATGGATTTTGGAGAATTCGTCGCGAGATATCGTTGCTTGGAGAAGAGAAGATTTGGACTTCCACGCGATGAGAAAGAGGCGGTGCGTGCGTTGATCAGGTTGAAGTCGGTACCAACGACTGAGTGGCAAATTGGCAAGAGCAAAGTCTTCCTCAGGAAATTCGTCCACGAACCACTCGAGGATTCGCGTAATCAGATAATCACGAGTAACGCGGTGCTTATACAGAAAATCTGGCGGGGATACAGAGTGCGACAAGGTAAGACTTTTGATCTAATTGTTTTTGCACTGTTTTTATTGAGTGAAGGTGTAATTTATTCCTTATGTTATGATAGATTACCGACGTACGAGGGAAGCTGCGCTCAAAGTACAGCACGCGTATCGTGGCTGGAAGTTGCGTATTATGTTCATCAGGAAGAGGCGAGCTGCTGTAGTTATACAATCTCATCTGAGGGGTGCGTTTGCTCGCGAAGTTGCTGCAGCACTGCGCGAGATGCGACGCGTCGACGAAGAGATGCGGAAACGGGAAAGACTCGAGAAGGAACGGCAGCTTATGGAGGATAAGAGGGCACTCGAAGAATGTCAAAGGTATGTTAAAATGTGCTTGATGATTTATTGATTTAACAATATATAATTATATGATTATTATGCGACTTGATTGAGCCTGCGGTCTTCGAGTACTTACCAAATATTAAACTAATTTCATCTTTTTTCAATTCGACATATCATTTGTATAATTATAGCGATCAGTACAATGGCATGGCTGGAATGGAGGTTGGGTAAGTTTACCAGCGGTGAATAACGGACTAAGGAATTTTGATGTGTCTTGTGCTTTGCATGTGTCGATGATGATTATGATGATTTTTACATTACACGATGTTATTTTGATATTATTACATGAAAAAATTAATTCAATATTTTATGTTGTTTGATATTTAAAAATTTTTTGATACGTTTTATCCAACATCATATTTATTATGGAACATGAAGATACATTGCATTACATTTTAATTTTTACAAAAAAATGTAGTATTTTTAGAAGTATGATATTATATTAAACTAACAATATTATTTTTAAATGATATGCACTTTAAAAATAAAAAAAAAAAAACAGAACTAACCCTGTAGTATTGAAGATGCAATGATTTTATATAACATACATACGTTTTCAGTTTTATACAAGTATTTCAAAGTACAAATGACACAATAATAATAATAATTATTATTTAGAAAACAAAACGTATTATGACACCGTAGAGAAATAACATTAATATTTACAATATACTTATATACTTTTAACCCCATATATAACTGATTTAGCAGCATGGAATCGAGGAATCTCTTCACAACTGTTTTGGATGTACAGAGAGCACACAAACACTCGTTGTTACTTGAATCGTTGTAAATAATTATTTTTTTTAATAAAATCATTTAAACTATAATTTTTTTTTACAGAAAAGCGGAAGAAGAAATTGCCGCACTCACGCAAATGGCCGAGCAGTACAATTCAAAAATGGCTGGCAACAACGGTACAACAAATGGCAGCAAGAATAACGGCACAGATATCCAGTCGGTTGATCTAGACAATCTATTCTCATTCCTTTCGGATGTGCAGTCCAGCACAAAGAGCAATCAGATAATCGAAGAAATCGGCGAAAAGATGAACGAGTTGGTTGAAAATTTGGATGTCGAGCTGGAATCCGTCATCCAGCAGGAGCTCGAAATGAACGCAAAACTTGAAGCAAAGAACAATCAAATAATCGAGGAGACTGAAAAAATAGGCTTACCAAATGGACAGAAAAAGGGACCAAGTCTACCCGAACCGACGGAACCGCCACCACCACCGCCGCCACCTCCACAATTTGCCAACGGTCCCAGCGAAGTAAAACGAAGGGATGCGAGACGACCCGAGCCTATTTACGAATCTATACGGCCGAGAGAAGAAAATGGACCCACAAGTCCTATTCTTACGAACGGCAATGGAGCTCAGATGACGAATGGAAATCTCTCGGACCATTCGCCGATTCCAATGGACAACCACACTCCCAAAGAACCTCAGGAAATTAAAAAGGTATTATTTCAAGTAATAGTTCACACATTAATTGTCATTTAATTAATTAATTTTTTTTAAAAACTAATAAGGTATACAACATTTTATTTAAATTTCAGATCGCAAGTCCAAACGCTCATATGGATCAGCGAAGCACAATGGCAAACCATCATATGCCGAATCACCACGTCAGCCAACAGACACATCTTCAACAGAATGGACACAGTTACGAACAAAATCACGTACAGCAGCTGCCAGTTCCACAGCAATATCAGCAGCAGCAACCGACGCATCAACCACAGCAGCATCAACTACAACAACCCGTCCAACAGCCACAGCAGCAGTATCATCATCAACCGCAGCACCAAATTCAGAGACAGCAGCCGCAACAGCAGCAGCACCAAATACAAAGGCAGCCACCACAGCAGCATCTCCAGCAGCAGCAGCCCCAGCCTCAGCAGCAGCAACAGGAAATCCAGACAAAAATACAACACGTGCCACCACAGCAACAACCATCACCACAGCAAAAGCAACAGCAACAACAACAACCAACGCCGCAAAAGCAACAGCAACAACAACCAACGCAGCAAAAGCAACAGCAACAACAACTACAACAACAACAGCAGCCAGAAGAGCGTGAACAGAGACGCAAATATCGAGTGGAACGTAAGTTGCAGGAGCTGGAAGAAAAAAAACAGGAGCAGCCAGAAAATGGGGAGAATTATCACGATATCGTCGAGTTTGCGCAAAACTATTTCAACAGCCACGAGCGTTCGCCCGAAGGTACTATCATGGCAACGCTTACGCGAAAATCGCGTGGCAAGAGTCTTGAGTTTGTTCCGAAGTACGAGATGGTCACCTTCTACAAAGGCTCCAGCATACCCAATTCTCACATTCACATGTACGATCCCGACAATGTCAATGTTGCTTGCTCGGTATTTAGGGTAAGTCGTATTTTAAAAACAATAATATAACACACTCTAAATATTAGTTGATATAATACGATTAACGGGTGATTTTTATTTTGCAGGATTTATGCAAATATTCACGTGGTGAGCTCAAGTCGGATCAAGAAATCAGCGTAATTCAAAGTATAATCGGTTTTGGTATTGAGCGCGAGGAGCTGCGCGATGAAATCTTTGTTCAGTGTATGCGACAGGCAACCAATAATCCAAACGGCGAATGGGCTGAACGTGTCTGGCTGATTCTTTGTTTAGCGGTCGTTGCTTTCCATCCCGGCAAACTACTTTACAAGTATTTTGAGTCTTTCCTGAAAAAGAATCTTGCACTTGAGGGAAAACTAAGGCAGTACGTGGTCTGGTGCCTCGAGAATTGCAAGAAACCAAAAGTTTCCTGCAGACAGTATCCACCATCGGCCGTTGAAATATCTGCAATGAGACGACTTGGTACCATAGTCTGCAGATTCTTCTTTTTGGACGGTAGGACAAAGGCAATCGACGTGCATCCTACTGACACCGCAGCTGATGCAGTCAGGAAATTGGCTGAAAAATTGGGTTTGAGATCGATCGAAGGTTGGGCAATTTATCAGAGCAGACCCGATGCTGAGGAACACGTACGAGCTCATGATTACCTTTATGACGTTATAGCCGTGTGGGAATTGTAAGTTTATAAATTTTGAAAATGATCGGTTTGTTATAATTTAAAAAGAATTTTAAGTACTATAAGCATATGTTTTAAATTTTCTAGGAAACAAAAGAAAATTGACACTGCTCAATCTGGTTTCACAACTTTGCGTCGTAACAATCAAACAGTTGGAAGTGGCGACAATCGTTTCATATTCAAACGAAGACTTTTCCGTAATACCAAAGAATTATCTCAAGATCCTGTTGAAGTGAACATGCTCTATGCTCAGGCCGTGTACAATGTTGTTAAGGTATAATATTTCGCTACATTCTTCAAGGAATACTTAAAACAAAAGATTTTTAAAATTACTTTTAGTAATAAAAAATATTGATTGCTTGATTGCAGTGTGACGATTTCCCAGTATCCGAGAAAGTAGCACTACAACTGGCTGGATTACAAGCTCAGGTGATGCTCGGCGATCCAAAAGATAACGATCGTTACGATTACTACAGTGAAATCGAAACCTTCCTGCCTTACCGCATAAGCCGGGCACGAGGCGACGACGTTTGGGTACCGATTTTAGCCCAGGCGCACCGTCAGTACGGCGCTGGGAGACAGGAGCTCGCAGCCAAAGTTCTTTACTTGTCTTGCGTAATGCAGTATCCACTTTACGGTACGACGATGTTCAACGTTACATACCGAGGCTACTGGTCCTACGGAAATCAGCTGATACTCGGGATCAACTGCGAGGGCCTGATGCTAATCAAGCCCGACGACAAGTTTGTACTCTCGGAGTATCGTTACCAAGACGTCGAAAGCATCATGCTCGACCCAAGCGATTCTTTCATCACAATATCCCTGCTCAGGCATAATCCTGACAGCTCGCACAAGTGTTTCGTATTCGAAACCACGCAAAAGAACGAAATCGGCAGTCTTATCGTTAGCTACTGCCCCTCACTAGCTGGCTGGATTACCGAGAACGAGGCACCTGCTAAGAAACAAAAGGGTATCACAAACGAAGACAGAGTGAGACTGTACCACAATCTAGTAAACTGCCGTAGGACTTTGGTCGACTCTGAGGCACTGAGAAAGCCTCAGGATGCGGGATCAAATTTCTTCAGAAACACTCTGCGTCGATTGTCCAAGCACAGAATTGAAAAATTGAGACAAGAGCATGGAAATTCGACGGACCAAGGTAAAGTTATTGTATTTTTTAAACAAGAATTATATTCTGCAACAAGAATATAGTCAATTAAATGCATATTTACATTTTTCATAGGTGAAACATACAAAGGTTTCCATTACGGATATTGGGCCTTTAGTAGAACACCACTTACTCAAAGCTTAACGAAACTGCCAGATGTCGATGAACATACAGCACTGAGTGTCTTCCAATTTATTCTTACTTATGCCGGTCTGGGCCAGAACGGCGATATGGTGCGTCGTGCCGAAGACGACCATATCAATCTTATACAAAATGTGATGGATAAATGTATGCGTAGTGACAAGCTCCTTGGAGAGTTATATCTCCAACTTATCAAACAGACTACCGATCATCCTGATCCGAACAGTCGTGTGAATCTCAGGCACTGGGCTCTTATATCTTTGGGTAATTAAATAAATTTTTTATTTAACCTGTTCATTAAAGTAACAAAAATAATATAATTGTAATTTTTCTTATTAGCTTGTTCCGTCATCTTACCACCTCAAAAAATTATAAGGAAATATTTGATCACACATCTTAAGCGTTGTGCCAGCGACTATGTGACGGAGGAGGGTAAATTTGCAAGATTTGCAGAAAAATGTTTATACAAAACCCAAGGAACCTGGAAACGTCAATGGCCACCTAGTCGCGAAGAAATCATATGTACGATCAATCGAAGACCGATATATGCAAGATTCCACTTTATGGACGGACAATATCATGCAGTGGAATTTCATCCATCGGCTACTGCGAGAGATGTTATGGTCATTATCAAGGAGAAAATTGGTCTGGGTGAAAATGCCATGGGTATGTTATAATAAGTTGTATATAAAGCTATATTTATATGTGAGACAATAAAAAAAAAATGTAATTTTAAAAATTCATGTTTTAGGCTACGCAATATATGAAGTACTTAACAATACCGATCGAGCACTACTGCCAGATGAAAAAATAGCGGAAGTTATGTCCAAGTGGGAGAAGTACAGAAATACGACTACATCGGGTCAGGGAACACAGCCACGTAAACACGCACATCATTTCTTCCTATTTAAGAAACATCTATTCTTAGATCAATATATCAATTTGGATGATCCGGTTGAAAAAGAGCTACTTTATCATCAAGTACTCCATGATCTACGTGGCGATCGTTTCCCTATAACTGAAAAGGAGGCTGTGAGTGAAATTTTTTATAAATTAATTTATCATAATAGATATAATTCATAATTAATAAAAAAAATTATTCCAAAAACTGTAGATGATGCTGTCAGCCTTGCAAGCTCAGTTAGAACTTGGCGATTGCGAGGATCACTTAACAGTTCAGGAATATCAATCAATAGCCGGTCACTGCCTACCAGCTCGACTTGTGCCGAATCTTTTACTGGACGGTGTCGTACAACATCATCAGTCACTGCGTGGCATGACGCCAGCTGAGGCTAAGAAAGCATTCCTAAATCTAATACAGTCCTGGCCTCTACACAAAGCTACTATTTTCGATGTCATGCAGTCCTTTACATCAAACTGGCCACGTGTTCTCTGGCTTGCCATAGACCAAGCTGGATTGCATCTGTTGGAGCATCGATCCAGAAACGCCTTGTGTACTTTTGAATACGGAAGCATTCTCAGCTATAATCCAGCTGCAACCTGTTTGATGATAATTACTGGTTCTGATAAGAAACAGAGCAAGGTCATCCTTACGACAAAACAGGTATGTAATTTTTAAAATAATATACTATATTTAATCTTTAACATTATTTCAATTTTATAATTTATTTAAAACTTTCGCAGGCATTCCAAATAGCGAATCTCATACGTGAGTACATGGAAGTGCTGGGGCTGCCCGTAGAGGTTCATAAGCGAGATCCTTTGGGTACGCAGCAAATCAATCAAACACATCAGCAGTTGACTCAGCAGGCTGTTAATGGCACAGGTGGTAATCGAAAATCACGACCTGCCTCTGCGTTACATAGAGGCGCGCCCGTTATTCACTCCCAGGCTAGTTAAAAGTAATAAACACGTCATTGAACTAAACTGGAAATTGGTGTAAAGTGATCATTTCTTTTTATCTTTCAATTACGTGTTTATATATTGTATCATTGAGAAGATAAAAAGTATACACGATCGTCTGCATATGTAAATTTTATTATCACTCTAATTTGTAATCTAATTGTAAATTATTTGACTCGCCTAAAGAAAAAACGATTTATTTCGTGGTGTCGATATATCACATAGTTGCTGTTACTTTTCGAATGTTGTTTGTAAGTATTTATTTTATTTATTTTCAATTGTCTATGATGGGTATATAAAAAAGATTTAAATGAATAAGGTATACCTTTACAGCTTGTTAAAATGGTAGTTTACAAACCTGCATGACAAACGAAAATAATAATAATAATAATAATAATATTAATAAAATCGTGTTTAGCTTAATAATGCTGGCTTTAGGAAAGTGTACACGTTGGAATCGTGCAAATTTATTTAAGAGACAACGTAGGACTACAATATCGCGCAATACTGCCATGTAAGATTGTTTATTGACTTTAGCCGACAGCCAATAATTTATTGAGGCCACTGCAGTCGGATGTTTTTGTATGAATTATTGAATTTTAACATTTATATATAAACGGTTATTCGTTCTACTTAGCGCCGGCAATTTTTTCGTGTCGTACAATATATTATACATTATACACTTGTAAAAACCGTTGCCTTTCCATAATATATAATATACCTTGTCGGTTTATAGAAAACATAAAAATACAAAAAAAAATGCCACGAAACATGAGAGAATTACGTAAGAAAATATATCAAACGTAAAAAAAAGATGACGATATTCCTAATGTCGATTTTATGATCTAATATACAACTTTGAAAAATTTACAATTAATCGTAGAGAAATTTTAAGTACAGGCCCGTAGTTTTCATTACTACAAGCAACAAATTTAAATGTCTTCAAATCAAACAAATCCAATAATAATTAATAATTCACAAAGCGCACACGATTACAAAAAAATAAGAAAATGATCAAGTTAGCAAAGAGATTGTCTCAGAATTGAATATTTTAACAAAAGTCGTACATTATCGTGCACGAAAAACATCGATCTCTTGGTAAAAAGAAGCCGAACAATGTTATATCTTGGATGAGACCGTACGTATCAGTTTTTGCAACATCTACAAATACATCCGGTCGATTTTAGACACCATATGTAATGCCGCAAGCGAATCGACAATGAATTTGGAGTCAGCTCAGAAATTTAATATGAGGTATCGCTTTTTCTCAGATAATTAAAGTGGTGGCTTTACTTGTTTGACAAGGAGAGATGAAAATCGATACGAGTTATACGGGGGAATGCTTTTTGAAAGAATTTGTTAAAAAAAGTAAACGATTAAAATGTGAACATGGTTTGAATTCCATGTGTTCCATGAACTTTTTAATGACTTTTTAATTTTTTGAATATTTAAAGTCGATAAACTTTTGTAATTGCAATCAAGACTATTTGCTAAGTTATACAATTAAATATGATAAATATATGAAGAATGTATTTAAAGAAATGTAAGCTGCATTTCATGTTTGTGCGTCTATAATAATGTTTCCGCTTACGATTTGTTAATTGTTGCATTAAATTAACAGATTAATAAGAAACATGTGTTTGTAAATAAAAGAAAAAAGAAAATTAATAAATAAATAAAAATTTTGAACTATTTAAGATGATTATTTATAATCAAAGCTTGTCTACATGTTATTGTATTGAAAATCTTCAATATTAATTGTAACGAGTAATGAAACAATACTACTATATGTTGGTGCAAGAATTTATAGTTTTAATTAAATTTTTTTTTATCTATGTACTTTGTTGTTTGTACCGAATATTTTGTAAACGAGTATTAAAGTTTTTATCCAAATTTTCTACTTAATATTATAAAGTAACTTTTTTCCAGTTTACATTTATATACATAATATAAAAACATACCGATATAATTGATATACACTATAACTTAAAATATTATGTTATTTATAAAATTTGCATATCAATCATGAAACGATAATCTTTACCATGCTAAATAAAGCAATAAATGATACTCAATCCATTTTTAATCAGACACATTATCTGCTTAGATCAAAAATGATCTCATTCGATTAATACCTAAAATTTATATAGACTTATACGATGGCGAATCAATCAAGTTTTTTGAAATATATATATATACCTACTCTGTTTTTTATTCTTAAATTTAAAAAAAAAGAAAAAAAAGACTATGTTCTCTTAAGCGTCGTGCCTCAATTCCAATATATGAATAATAATAAACGTCCAACTCCAAGATTTATACATTTAAATAACGCACACACACACAATGTAATATTATTTTATTAGCTGATCCAAAAACGACTGAACAATTTTGTACAACTTTATTTATCTTGCTTTATAAAAAAAAAAAATAAGTTCTTAATTTTCTTTGCTCTCGTTTGTTCTCTCGTCGTCAGCGTGTAAATATACGAGCTATTGACGGTAATGATAGTTCCGTAAAGTACGTAGCCAAAACAGAACGAACTTAATCGTGAGCTCGGACCAAAGCTTCTCGTTCGTTCGTTCGTTTGTTCGTTAGTCCAATAATAAGGACAAACTAATTGTATAATGTTTAACGATATGATATATAATTATTATTTTTCTTTGAGCCGCAGAGTTGTGAATAAATATTATACGGTTATGATGAATATTGTCTTGCAATGTTTCTAATGCAAAATTTCATATGTGTTATAACTTATTATAGCTTATAGCATTAACGAATTTTACAGAGAAACAAGTAAGTCACATATACTTCATTCGTATATAAAAGCGTCAAGTTGAATATTGTGATTAACGCATATACATGCAAGGAGAGATGCATTTTAATTCTGTATTAAGTCTTCGTAAAAGAAAGAAATGAGGCGACTGGAAAAGGAGTGAGATAAACCACTGGTGCAAGAGATTTTAAAAGTTAAAAATTAAAACGAGATAAATAAAAGCATGCAAAAATGAAATTTTTAGTGATGGAATATAAGAATAAAAGCGAGTGAGAGAGAAAGTATATAAGATAAAATATTTATAATGTGTGTGCCTGATATACATGTGAAAATTATATATTAAGTGCCGAATGAAGTATATATTATATAATAGCTTAAAACGAGAGACAATTGAAAGAGTAAATAAATTATTGGTTGATCATGTTATTAGCGATTTTATGACGAAAGGTATATAATATGTACACATAATACGAATTGCTCTGTATATACATAATAAAAATATATTAAAATGTATTATTATAGGTCTCTTATTGCAGTAGCGATTTGAGAAGTGAAGCTGAATATGATTCATCAAATTAAATAATAATAATAGGCATTGTATGCGCTAGAATGAAGTTGGACCATCAACATATATTACATACAAACTATATATACACGCACAGTTATACATACCTACAAAGACACAAAAAAGTGCGCACAGCTATGGACACTATAAAATTGAAGTGTTTTATAAGCAAATGCGCGCGCCTACGTATTATTATAAATATATACTCAGCATCTGTATTGAGATAATACAATAAAGTCACATTATATTACAAGATGTAGTAGATTGGTGTATTTTTTACTTACCACCTTATAATTTTTAAGTTTTCTGAATTGCAATAACTTCATTGAAAAATTGTAGCAAAGGATATAAGGTATATTGTGGGATATATAAGTACAAATAAAAAAAAAGTCAGAGGCGTAGATATACATAGATATACTTTTGTTTATTTACGATCTTTACACGATAATCAGACAAGTAACAGTGTTCGCCGCGACCGCTATACTCGATCAACCCTTGCCTCGGCTATATAATTTCGGATACAAGTATAATATACGTATACACTATAGGGGGTAGCTGCGTGTACACACATTTATATATTTATATTTATATTTACATACGTGTATAACCATCGTATGTGTTAGTTTTTTTTTTTTTCAAATACATTCGAGCTTGGGGATGAAAAAATAAAAATAAAAAAATTCCGTTTTTAAAAAGTTTACAGGCGTCGCAAGCACGCATACTCGCAACATTCGTGCCTTTTTTTTTGCACACTTGCCCTATACGAAGTAAAATAATTATTTAAAAATACGTGGAAATAAAAAGAAAAAGGCGCATTAAAATTTAAGAACAACTACTATTGAACGTTTGAAAGAGCTTATACATTATAGGAAGGGCCGAGGCAAAGATATGAGCGTTTGTTTGGCGGAACGCGCACGTAACATATAGTTTATAGGTACATATTAACTTCTAGCTATAGATATAATCTACAGTCCCGGTGTAGACGCAGATCTTGTGCACTTACGTGTTTTTTTTTTTTTTGCTTTTTGCTTTTTTTTGTTTGTTTTTTGTTTTTTGTAATTATTGATTTTAATATTGTTATTTTTTTTCCACTTTTCTCGACTTTTTTTTTTCACTGGGATCTTTATAAGCTTTGTGCTTTTTTTTCTTAATTATTTTATTTTTATTTTTTTTCATTTCAGTATAACACTTTCTTTATAACCATTGCAATTTTTACAGATTTGCGCGGATAATTCTCTTATAATTAACTTGTAACATTTTGTGTGTAGCTTTTGTCTTTGTTTATATAATTATTATATATCTTTGTTCATTGGCTCGTTTAGTTTTTCTCTGGATTTATTTATATATTTATATTTATATATCTCTTTGTATTTCTCTTTGTAGTTTTCTGTATAACATAACGTAATAAAAAAAACCGAATAGAGCACTTATACAGGAGGGACGCAACATATGCATTGTTTCTCACACGTGGTATTTTTTCAGATCTAATATTGTAATTAATCTACTACAGATTAATTTCAATGCACATGCATGCATTGCGTCCCATTAATTATTAACGATTGGCTCTGTAACAGTTTTTCCTTTTTTAATTTAATTTTTTATTCAAAATTTGTTACTTTTATACTTTTTGTGTGGGTTTTGTGTATCACATTTTCGTTTATCCATCTAACTCTGGGGTTTTTTTCATTTTTTTTTTTTTCATATAATTTATATCATTATCAACTACGAAGCAACATCAAACGCTCAAAGCTTTCAATATACATATACGTAGATATATATATTTTAATATAATAAATACACAAATTCAAACAACTCACTGATATCTCCTTCTTAACTTCTAGCGGACAGAACGCACGCAGAGATTTCTCTATCTAATCAAAACTAATTATAATTCAATGTCTCTATCAGTGGCTGACGCATACGTAATTATGTCACGGACTCGATTAAAAATTGGAAAATCAAATAGGTATTTCTCTCCCGGAACGGCTAGACGGAGCAGGAGAGAATAATACGCGTTCCTCGGAACTTGAGTCAACTCATACGCGCATTGCACATATTCCTTAAAATCGTCGCAACAAAAGGGAGGGGGGGGGGGAAGGGGAGGGAACGTGTAAAAAACGAGTGTGTGCATCGTCGTTGCATAACCACGATCGCACGATCGCTGAGATAATCGTGGTGGAGGGAGCTTT
This sequence comes from Leptomastidea abnormis, assembly GCA_030522805.1. Taxonomy (NCBI): domain Eukaryota; kingdom Metazoa; phylum Arthropoda; class Insecta; order Hymenoptera; family Encyrtidae; genus Leptomastidea; species Leptomastidea abnormis. The sequence goes on along the minus strand of JAPYZE010000126.1, from coordinate 29,717 downwards.
AAGTACTTTCTTCTAGCGGCATCGAGCTTCTTTTTATTCTCGCCTTACAATATATACCTCGGTTTCGCACCGCTCATTTTTTTTTTCTATTTTCGCATCTAGTTAAAAATCCAACAATTATGACTTGCAACCATCTTCTGGCTGCCTGGCGCTCATAAAAATTGTCCGTGCAAAAGCGCGGCCGGCGCGCAATTTTGTAATTTTATTAAGTAGTCACGCGCGCAAACAACTCTAATGACAAATAATTGCACGATGCTTCGCGCATTTTATCTTTCTCTTTTGCACGTTAATTATAATCCATTGTACAAATAAACGTGATTAAAAAAAATAAATTACAATCGAGACTCTCGGAGTTTCTCCCGCGAAACTTTTTCTGTAAATAAATATATGTGTATATATGTGTAATAAGAAAATAAATAAACAATAAATAGATGTATGTATAAATAAATAAATAAATAAATAAACAAATAAATAAATAATTATAGGTAGTCCATACGAATTAGTAAAATAAATAAATGCATTTGTCCTTCCGCAATGGACTGTACATATATGTATAATCTGTGTATAAAGAAAGAGTATATATTATATGTTTGTATAACGTAGAAGACGACGGATTCACTAAAGTGGCCTCTCAAATTTTCTCAAAGTTATTATATATAGTGGACTAGGAATTCGCTCGATGTTGCTTCGCACGCAATATACATTAAAAAACGTACAATTCTTATAGAAAAACAAATAACAAATAACGAAATACACAACATTAACAAAACAAAAAAACGCACGAAAAAATACAATAAAAAATGCAAGCGGCATAGGTATATTTATATAATATATGTGTATATATATATATTTTTTTTATAAAAAAATGCATTTTAATTTTAACGAACGGCGCATAGAATATATATGTATACAGAGATAGAGAGGGAGAGAGAGAGAGAGAGAAATGAGATAGCGACACACTTGCACGTCTCGAGTTTTGAACAGGCTCGAAGCATGAAAGGGTCACCAGCTCATTTTTTATATAATATATTTATATAGTCCCTGGCTAAAATTTTACGGCTCACAAACGAAAAGTCGAGTAGTTAGGTAGTACAAGATGCTGAGTGCGGGTCGCGTTACAGACGTACACACGCGTATTAACGCGGTCCTCCTGTGGCACGTTCAGCTACTATTTACTCTGTTTTAACTGTATTTATTATTTAATTTTAAAAAAAAAAGAAATGTATTCAAGTTTAATTGCACGATCAGAGTAACACGACGACGACGAGTAGTTATGACATCGAATTATAATTAGTAAGTTGATAATGTCTAGGTGTCCGCGCTATGAGATCGACCGGTGGATGGGTGTATCGGGGTGCTCACAAGCGCGGCTCAATCGGAAGAGCGAGGAGGAAAAAAGGGTGCGCGCGGTCGACGTTTTAACGACGGCGAGATCACTGCTTCGACTTTTGTTTTTCTCTCTCTCGGTGCATAATGTATGTGCTCATCTTTATGAAGTAATATAAAGAAAAAATAAAGTTGATTGAACGGCAGAGTAGGCGAAACAAGTTTAGAGTCGCAGTTATTTTGTAGGCGTATAGAGTTTTAAACTATTATGTCGTGAAAAAAAAAAAAGTTAAAAAATAAAACTTTGGCGCGCATTATATGTTTTGTGCATATTTTTTCTTAGATGGCCCCTCCGCTTTTGGCTTGTTTCTATCACTTTCATTTATTCTTTTCTTTTTTTTTTTTAATTTGCTTTTTTCATTTTCATATTAGCTGCGGATATTCCTTTAAAGTTATTAAGTACACAAATCACTTCAAAGAAAAATTAATTGGATATACTGACGCGAGCGTAATTTTTGGAATTTTTTTTTGTAAATAAGAATTTTATAAATAGAAATCTGAGAATCAAAACAATATAATAATTTTACTGCGTGCGTGGCGTAATTTTTTAACAAATGCAGTTCTCAAGGCCGTGAATGTTTCTTGCCGCTTTTACATGTTGTTTGATACAATTTTTTTTTCATTTCAACGATACGTAAAATTTAAATACTGAAGAGCTGTATGGCCTTTTGTATTGTGTAACTTCGAGTAAAAACAGTCGAATAGAAACATAGATACATCGCATGTAGATACAGATCGTATGTACATTGACGTACTAATTCGACGACGCTTTTATGCGTATATTTTTTTTTTTTTTATTAAAAAAATGGGGCTCCGACGTCCCATTCACACAGCGAGGACAATAAAAATACAAAATGAACTTATGTACTTCTATAAAAATTTTACATAGAAACTTTCCACCGTGCACGATTCGTCTGACACGCTTTTCTCGACGAAGATTTCTACAAAAAATCTTTATAGAAACGTACAAAGGTATATGTATATATATATTTATATATATTCGTTATACTTATGTATGATCGTTTCATCTACTACGTTATTACGACTCGATCTCTATGTTTCTATCAGACTCGATTTTAAGAAGTTTTTAGACGGACTTCGGCGCTAATTCATAAAGAATCTTTTATTTATCATACAGTATTTTTCTCTTAACGAAGCTTCCAAAGGTACGTATAGTTTCTTTTTAAAATCTAACTAGATATATATAACACTTAAAAATATTTTGGAAGGTGCGTACTAGCGTCTTTATAAATATTTATGAGCTTCTTTTTATATATTTTATCATCTCTCTCCTTCGATCCCTTAGCAACATTCAACAGTTATAAACAATACATTTTTTGTTACTTTGCTCCTTACGATAGTTTGCAATTTGCTTTGACTATTTTTTTAAATTAAGCGTATGCTAAAATAAGTAGTATAATGCTCTTTTAGATTCTCTGGTTCGAACCACCAGCGGCTCGCTTAAATCTGTTCATACTTATTTTTTCAATCTTAATTACTTTGTTTCCTTACGATAGCCTATAAACTCTTAATTTCTGCTTCTTGACTCATTTAAGCATTGCTCTAACAATGCACGGTGAAAGCATCTTGTAATTTCGTCGAGCTTTAGTTGGAACATTTGTTATAGAAGTATAAGCTTTTTTTTTTAAAAAACAATCAGTAAATCGCTTCTGTCCTCTTGACGTGGGCTTTTCTCGCAACCCCTGTGTATGTGTTGTTAACGCAACGCCCGTTCGTAAAACGGCTCCGATTAAATACTCATATGGAGCTGTTTCTAACGTCATTTAAAAATAAATACAAGGTGATTTAAAATTTTAGGTCTCCGCGGTTCGTTCTTTCGCTTCGGAGGCCAAACACTGACGTATTCGTGTGCATGCGCAGAAGTGCGGGTTCGTAAGGGGTACGTGGAGAAAAGTAGAGCGGGAAAAACCGATGCCCGCCTCTCGCCGATGAACCGTGAAGCGATTGAGCGCACGAAAGCCAATAACACTTTCGCATCACTCACGAAAGCGTTCTCGCCCCTCTCTTACTCTTTTGTTTTTTACCGGCGACGGATCAACGTCGTATATATTTATATATATATATATATTTTTTTTACTATTAATAGTAACGATATTATCATCATTTCGCAAGTTTCTAAAAAACGACAAAAAAATACGTATTATCTTTACTCTTGAAATCAAACGCAAGGTAACGGTGCGGATGACACAAGTTTCACCTTGGCGAATCAAACTTAATTTTTGCAAAATGACTTATATATAAATTTTTAGCTTTTCTTTTTTGTTTGACTAGAGATCATAATAACGGAACGTATCCGTATTAACTTTGCACACACTTAATTCGCTTTAAATCCGAAAAGAAATTCATTTAGCGTGTATGGGCGAATGTTGCTCACCTATTCATTGGTAAACTTTGCAACTCGTAGTGTGGTCTTTAACGCCGTTAGACGCAGACACATTTTCATAAATTTATCCAATAGAAAATTTCAAAACTTATTAGCACCTGATTGGCGTTTTCTTTTACTGAGAAACAAATCTGTTGGGATGAAACTCTGGATTGACAAAAGAGAAGTCTTTGAATTCATCCTGATTTATGCTAGGGATGACTTCTGCGTTTATTGGAGTTAAAACCGGCTCTTCTTTTGTGAATTCCGCATCAAAATTAATGGCATCTTTTTTGTTTTTCTAAAAAGAACATTTTTTTAATTAGTTTTTAGATAAAAATAACACACTTTTAACGATTAAATGCCGATATTGAAATAGACTTACAATCTTAGGTTTGAAAGGTGGTTTAATTTTACGTGCTTCGAGAGCCTCCCAATCCATATTTTGAAAAAACGGATGCTCCCTAATAGCTTTCTCACCACCGTTAGCCGCTACGCATCCTAATCTTCTTGTTGCTCCTTTGGTCATAAAACCTTTAAGAATCGACACTGCCTCGTCGCTTAGCCAAACAGGATAAAGCACATCGTCCTTCAAAATCGACTCAAACAAATCGTCCTCATTATCGGCTTCAAAGGGTGGCTGGCCTACCATCATCTCATACATAAGCACGCCAAGTGCCCACCAATCAACACTTGCACCATAATCCATTTCCTGCAGAATTTCAGGCGCTATATAATCGGGCGTGCCGCAGAACGTATTCGTCGACTTGCCCGGGAACATATCCTCTTTACACATGCCAAAGTCAGCAAGTTTGCAGTGACCTTCCTGATCCAGCAAAATATTGTCAAGCTTCAGGTCACGATAGATGACGCCGTGCTGATGAAGAAATTGCAAGGCCAATGTTACTTCGGCAGCGTAGAAGCGGGCACGGGACTCCTCAAATTTACAAGCTTTTTGAATTTGGAACATTAAATCGCCTGAAATAAAAAAGTTAACATTTTATGCTGTATAATTTTATTTAAGCGATATCACGTTTTAAGCTACGAATAAATAACTAAGATTTACCTCCATTAACATACTCCATAACGAAAAACAAACGCTCTTTCGTTTGAAAACAACTGTGTAGCGCTGTGAGGAATGGGTGCTTGGCTGCAAGAGCTAGGATTCTCTTTTCCGTCATCGTACAATCCACATCGTCATCTTGAATAATCACATCCTTCTTTAAAATCTTAACTGCATAAATCTCTTCCGGATTGTCCTTTTTCTCGGCCAGCATGACTTTGCCGAAGCTACCTTTGCCTAGCACCTTAATAAAATTAAAATCTTCAAGGCCGAATTTGTGAATGTCATTCAGATCTCTAGCCGATGCACTGTCCGAACCCGGCAATGTCGAATCTTTACCCGACTTGAGAGTCTGTGGTGACCCAGTTTGGTTCTGACTCGAGCCGACCGATGCCGCTTCAGCTGATCCTCCACCAGTGGTGCCTGGTGCGCTCGCTGCCTTGTAATTTATGCGTGGCGTTTTGATCTGCTTGTCCGGTGTAATACCGATCTGATTGAGCACCTCGGCCATGGCTTTCATGTTGATGCCGCAGTTGTTTGCCACATTTTTCTGGCAGCGCTTGTGTACGTTCATATCGCAGACTACAGGCATAAAGTAAATATTATAGTATATTAATTAAAACTTTAAAGAAGTGAAATAGGTAAATAGTGTAATGAAATGATTTTTACCTTCGCATTTTAGACCTTGTCGGATTAACCCGTAAAGAAGAGAGCCGCAGTGGTCGCAAAACGTGAACCGTTTGTAATTGTGTATAATAAAACGATGTGGTACATCAATGTTAAATCGCGGCATCATCGGATCTTTCGACTGAAATTAAAATTTTCAAATAATTAGTACTTATGATTTATTTTATTGAGACATCATTTTAAAATCGAAAATTTACCTCATCTCTCATTCCAGGGCATTTTGTGACGACTTGCTCGTGGCATCTTTTGTGAACAACGCAGGTGCAGACTGAAAATTGTAATGAAGTTGTTAGAAAATCTTTTTCAAGAAATTTTTAATAACATAAATTCGAAAAGCTTGCACATGCAATTTTTTGTTAGTACTGCAAAAATGATTTGTGCTGCATCCACAATGAAAATGATGTGAAAACTGAAACATAGAGCTTGTTAATGTAAAAAAAAAAACATGACGTCACCAGCTGTAAAAAATAAAGAAAAATTACTATGATGACAGTTTGTAAATAATAACATTAAAATAATGTGATTAAAGTGTTAGTTGATCCCACAATAAATTTAAAAAAAAAGCATTTATTTATGTAAATAAAAAATGTAAGCAAGTATCAAAACATTGTGTAATTGCTTTTTTTAATTTTAAAATGGCTAAATGAGACAAAAATTTGATTAAAATAGCTGGTGTGCATGTAAGCATATTTTGCTATAAACACTTACAACCAAGAATGGGCAGTCTTTTTTAAACAATATTTTTTTATATTTTATTTTTTGTATAAAATAATTAATTTTATAATTTTAAAAAATTTTAGTTTATAGAATAATTTAAAAATATCACAAAAAAATAGCATGTATTCTTTCATATCATGTTTACAAAAAGTGTTGCCCACACCTGGATAAAACAATTAATAACTGCTCAATAACGTGACTTGTGTCTTTCTCACCTTGACACTGATAGCCCTGCTTGCCCAAGCCCCTGAAATATAACAGACAAAAACGCGTCACATCATCTCTTCTGACAAAATTTCCCTGATAAAATAGACAATCATATCTTTTCTGATAATTTAAAAATCACAGACCAAGTATGACGCGTATTAATAACACGTAAAAGAGTTACAGAAAATAAGTAGATAGAAATAAGATCAAGAAGAGAAATTATATGTGCCACGAAATTTTAAAAAAATTAATGGGTTAATATAAAGAAAATTGTAGATGCCTTAGAAACAATGTAAATAGAGCGTCATTTTCCACAGATTACCCAAAGCCTAGTCATTTCAAGTAGCATAAAATTTTTATTTAATATAAAAATGATGCACCCAATTTAGATAATAAAGGTGATTAAATAGGATTTATAAAAAATATCAAAAAAGTAACAATTAAAAAAATAGAGATATAAAAATACACTAAATATTTAATAAAAAAGGAATAAATATATAAAAAAAGAGGCTAATTTTACTTCAGAATTTTTAGTAACATTTTTTGTTAAATAGTAATTTATTAAAATTATCAGGCGACATAGCATAGTCTTCCGAGCTTTTCTACACGTTGCGGGTTTGATTTCCAGTGTACACCCTTCTGAGCTTTCAAGCTCTAATCGAAAAATTTTTCGTAACTTTCGTAAAAAAAAAGCATTAAAGTAGGGTAGTTTTAGATAAATAAATAAAATTTTTTTCTATTAAAATAGAATTTTTCAATTTTTAATTTGTGTTAGTACATTTTAATCTTATGAAACTGTAAATGTATTATTTCAATATTTTAAAATTTAAATAGAATAGAAAAAATTAAGAAAAGTAAATACATAGACTTAATTTTACAAATTAGGTAATATTAAATTAAATCAAGTGCAATAAATAAAATAGTTATTTTTAAAGTTGTGTTTTTTGATTAGTACATTGTTAAATACTAGTTTTTCCAAATTAGTACTAGTAAAAATTATTTTCATTTACAATTGCTATTTATTATTATTATTGAATATAAAATAAAATATTAAATTTAATTTAATTTTAATTATATAAAGAAGAGTTAAACATGCATAACCCAAGGAAATACTAATTAAACAATGTTGATGTGACATTTGATACATACCATATAAACTCTCGACAATGTGAACAGAATGTGGGTTGCCTTAAGAAAGTAGCCATAAATTTGTGTCCATTGATTTGGTGAACTCTTCTTCTCATAGCACCTCTGCGACCCTTGAAACCCTGTTGTCGTTCTTTGAACTCGCGCTTGGGTTCTTTGCTTCTGGCAGCACTGCTCCCAACTGCATCTGCATCTCCTGCGCTGCATCCTAGTTGTTGCAACTGATCGTTCCTTTGCAATTCTATTTTTACTCTCAGTTTTCCCTGAGGCTCCAAATCCACCTTAAATAAAATCAAGAATTTATTAATTAATAATTTGCACAATTATTTTTTTATTTCAAAAATCTATAAAAACTGATTTTTTAAAACTACTCTCACACAATATTTTGGGTACCGAATATCCATTCTATGAAAAGTTTCTTGTCGTATTATAAGTAACCTTTGTAAACACTTAATTTTACCATAATTTCTATGTGAATTAAACATTTTAATATTCTATTAAATTTATTTTCTTAATATAAAAGAATAAAAAAATTAGTAATATGATAAATTTCTTGAACATTCACTTGTTCTAATGTTAAAGTCACATGTACTTTTGTACAAAGATGTCTTCTACAATCTTATCTAGAAGTGACATAAAAGAGTAAACACTAATAGTAATAATAATTTTAGTATATTATAGAAATTTTAATTCACAGATATAAAATAAAACTAATATTTTTTAATTTTTTAAATATTAAATTCTACTTTTAAAATTCAAATTATTTGATAATCTTATATGTTTTTTAAAGACAAATTTTCTTTATCACATATGTTTACAATACAGATTAGAGATTTGATTCTTATCTTTATCACTTGTGCATCCTATAACAAGACTGAACCAGCGTTTTCTATTTAGTTTATTATCAATTTAAAATGTAGTAAGTTCATTTGCATTTGTAAAAAATTTGAGTTGATGACACTTATACTCAAATGAAATAGTTTTTGTATGAAATCTAATTGATTAAACGTAAGTTCAATATTTTAAAATATTTCTCTATAATGAGTCATAAATTTTAATTAGTATAACACTTGCATAATCAACTTATCTCATTTAAAAACAATTAAACTTAATTATCAAATATTTATTTTAGATTGTTTTTTTTAGATATATTAATAAGTATTGAGATTATAATTAACTTAAATTATCGTCAAACTTAATCTTAATTTGATAAATAAGCAAGCTGATTAAAGACTTGTTACGGCTTAATTAATTATCATGACAAATCTTAACTAAATAATGATAATAATAAACTGTCAAGTAGCTTTATTAGTTTTACATAAAACAGATTATTATTAAAGACTTGAAAAGATAGAAAATTACTGTGACAGACACTTAATCTAATAGCGTGTCAAAAGTAATTCTCAACAAATGTATAACAAGACTTACCCAGAAGTCAGAGGTCTCATCGTCTCGTTGAATAAGCTCCTCGAAAGGTATGCTACAATTGGCCACAAAGTCATCTGGCTGCAAAGCTGCATTGTGGAAGACGGTAAGTCCAAGGAGCATGGCATTGTGCACATCATGAGTAAAGCTCTCGTTCCACACTGGGTCAAAGGTCTTGTTTTTGGTGGTGGAGCAATTAAGGTACTTCTCGTCGATGTCAAGCTGTACGTAGGGATCGAGTATAGGAGACTCGTCCTGCCAGAACTTGCGCTGCTTGTCGGTGGCGCGTAGCCCGGAGGCCTCGCATATCTTCACCTTGATCGTGCCAGTAAACATGTTGACGTTCCGGTAGGTCGAAAGTAAGAGAAAGACAAAGGAAGCTCTCGATAAAAGCGAGAGCTTGAAGGTAGTATGATAAGTGGGTCGTCCTTTGATTGGAGTGCAGCTATCCCTCTGCTTCCTGTACTCCCTGCTTTTTCAGCCACATATTAACGAGCAAAGAGAGAGCTTAATCCCGTTGGGCAACGAATCGAGTAATAGCAGTCAAAAATATGTGCTGCACGAGTCCTATAGCTCCGAATTCCGAATCGGAGAGAAGACGAGTAGGACGAAGGCGAAGCAGTATAGCTAGAGCTTATGCAGGGGGACACAGGAGGGCTTCCCTCTTGGTTTTTATGTCGGTCGGTCGGTCGGACGCTCTCGCACGACGTAGATATACGCGCCGACGCACGGCAGTAATAGCAGCAGCAGCAGGGCGCGTCCCCTTGGCTTTTCCCGAGCCTCTCGCGCTCTCAAAGAGGATGATCCTATAAGGAAAGGCAGCCACCGTTCTGTCACATATATACTTATACATCCAGACGGACGATCATAAAGATATATATAAGAAGTGTTGTTGCACCTACACTTTTAAACCAGTCCCCGTCCAGCTCTTTTTACTCACTAAACTCTATGTATATTAACTATACAATTTGATGTTAGCAGCACACATAACATTACAAACACTGCACAAGAAGACACTTTTTTTTTGTCAACGAGACCATAATAATAGCATCACCACCACCACCACCATCATCATCGACGTCTGCTACAAGAGTATACCATCAGCGTGCTTCTTATTGCCCGCTCAGCAGGCAGTAGCAGCAACATATCGCAGCAAGTTAATAAATATGATATATATGAGTTTAAACAATAATATATATAGGCGAGGATCCTTCCTTATGATCACCACCTTCTTTTCGTCCTCGACGTCGAGGTCAGAGGCTTTGTTGTATCATGGGAGCCTCCTCGATCCGCCGCCCTGACAGCCATTTAACGTCGTCTACAACTCTCCGAAACTGGCTCTCTCTTACTCTCTTATTCCTCGTCGTCGTCGTTCGCGTCTCTCACTCAGTCTCTCTCTCCCTCTTTTTCTCTCTCTACTTTCATCCAATGGCTACTGCTGGGCTAGCTTCCTACTCCTCTCCCTCTCCTCTTCACGAGTGGACTCCGCTATATACAGTGTACACTTTCTCTTTCTCTCTTCCTCTTTTACCTAGTAGGATGTGTATCTATATAGGTATATATATGTATAAGAAAGCACAGCTTGCAGCAGCAGCGCGTGCGTCTGTTCTCTCTCTCTCTCTCTCTCTCTCTCTCTCTCTCTCTCTCTCTCTCTTTGGGGTGGCCTCGGCATCTATATAAGTTTATGTATCGGTGTATATGTATGTATGTATGTGTGTACGTACACACAAGCTTTCAAGCTTATTTCTTTCTCTTTCATTCGAAGTTGAGATATAGATGGCAAAGAGAAAGAGAGCTTGCGCGCACTAACTCGCGCGCTTGCGTGCGGGTGCGACCCTTTTCCCCGAAAGCTTTTCTTCCCTCTCTCTCTCTCTCTCACCCACACTTTCTCTGCCTCTCTTTTTCTTTCACATTATTTATCTATATATTTGCTGCTCTCGCTCCCCTACACGTATACATATACTTTAATTGTATCGGGCGACGATGAGCTTGCGCGCGCTTGCGTGCTTGTCGCGCGCTGTATAGTACCCTATATATTTATAAAATACACCCTTCTCCTCCCCTCCAACTCCTCCTCTTCGTCTCGTGCATCACTTTATGTATGTACGCATACATACCCACATTGGCCAAACAAGGCGAGGGTCTTTTCTTATACGCGTGTGTGTCATCCTACTGACGCTTTTATATAGGTATTTTTTTGTTCCCTGCTACCGCGCTGTGCGTGCAAGCACACTCTATGATGCAGGATGAGAAAAATATACGTTATATGTTATGTATTGGCCGAATTTGGACGAACGCTACGGTCTACTTGGAATGATCCTTATATCTGTCCTTGTTTTTTTATGTATTTTCTTCATTTTTTGCTTTCTTCTTTCAGTATTGCTTACATGTATAGTATTACACATGCAGGAAAACGATTGATATACGTTATAATACGCTGGAGGACGAAAGCTTTATTTTTTAGAGTTGTTAGTTTGTTAATTTAACTTGCACAATAAGCTTGCAAAAGAAAACTGTCTGATCCTGATTTTAATTTAATTTAATTCAATTCATGATTTTACCAGAGCAGTATAAATTTAAGATTAAATGTAATAATAATTAAAAATCCTGTTACTACATGGATTAAATTTTAAAAGTTTGATTAGCTGATATATACAAAGAATGGAAGAATATTCCTTTACATACTTTTGACAAATATTTGAAAGAGAGCTATACCTATATATGTAGAAGGAAAAAAATTATTTTCCTTTTTCTTGTGTTACACTTGAACTTTACAGTTATAATCAAACTGTACAGGTCTTCAAATATGACTTGGGTAAATATAAGTGTATAAGACTTGCAAATGAGAACAATGCCTATCCGAGAAGCACTTAGCCATCCAATTATAAGTGTATGACGAATAGGAAAAGTTTCTACATATGTAGGTATATTCCTATTGGTAGTTAAGTGGTTTTAAATCTGAAGAAGATATACTTAAAAACTAGTTATTTCCATTAAGAAAGAGGGAAAAGCCAGACTATAATCATGATGACATCAGTTTTGCAGCGTTGTAATATTATGTGTTTCTTAGAATACACCTCCTGTAGCGTAAATTAATTTTGAATTGGTACACGTGAGATGCAAAATACGGAGTCACGAGCTGCAACTAAAAAACGTCAAAAAATTCTGTGATATAAAATTTGTGATGTATACAGTAGTAGTAGTAGTAGTAGTAGTTGCAGTATACGATAAAATAGAAAAATCGGAAAAGAGAAATTTTTGTGCAAAAAGTTTATGATCAAATATACGAAAAATTTTAAATTTAATTTTATTTGTAAATCATAATATAATTTTGTTGATAAAGGTGCACGCTTTGTATGATTTGAGATTTAATAAGAAATGTTATTCGTTTGACGTAAAAAATAAAAGTTTTTTACGCAAGGGATTTGATACTGAGAATTTTTTTATTTTTCTATCATATATCCTTTACTTTTCAAACGTATTTTTTTTTTAATTTAAACAATTCCAAGAAAATTTATTCCAAAGATTTTTCTTTTTCAATCTCAAAGGCAACAACGAATAAATCATGATTATAATCAAATACTTACAGTATTTAATCTAATTAGTGATACAATGAATATTTTTCAATGTAAATATCGATTATTATTAGTCAAGTTCAAAAGATAAAAATTGATGAAATAAGAGATTTTTAGACACTCATTATTTTGTTTTTAATAGTCATCCGATTTGCAGTCTTTCAAATTTAATGATAATTATATATATAATGTTCAATGATAAAAGTCCCGCGCATAAAATTTAAAATTTGCGCGCGTAAGTAGTATGGTGGCGCCGCGGTGGTGAGTTCAGTTATTCGCGTTCAGTATTGTCAGTTAGCGGGTGAGCAAAAACGTCGCTCTGCTCATGCTAAATCTATATAGGCTAAATCGCGCCGCGGAGTGTCCTGTACTGTCAGCTGTTGATAGTTTGTTATTGCAACATTACGCGTATAATGTATAATATATAAAACGCGTCATTGCTATGGACCGCTGGTATTAGCCGGCTCTGTCTTTCTCTCATCAAAGTGATATATGTATATATATACATACATACAAGCTTTTCCGCTCAGCTTATTAACGAGCCACCCGGAAAATGTCAGCTTACACTAGCATGGCGAAAATCACGCAATCCGTTTGGGGCCTTTCCTCGAACTTCGCCTCGAATCAGTACTTCTCCCGTCTTTTGGCGTAAGTTCAGCATCTCAAAAATTCTTCTGCTACTTAGTCGTGTATAATTAATTTGCGTAAACTTTTGTCAACTATTGTTTTACTTATAAGCTAACTAACGAAATGTCACGTATTCTTCTTTGTTATATACTTGAGAATTCAATAATTTGCAAGTGATGCATATTTTATTTTTATTTTTTATGTTTACAGAACGCCATGGGCTACTACTCCACAAATGAGACTGAGTAATTCACCTACCAAAGTAGCTAGCAATGCAAGCGAAGATGAAATTATTATCAGCGATAGTTGTGTTCAACGTTTGAAAGAAATTACAGAAGGAGATACTTGCTTGAGAGTATTGGTCGAAGGAGGTGGCTGCTCAGGCTTTCAATACAAATTTGATCTAGATTCTACTATAAACGATGATGACAAGTAAGTACTTGGTTCAGTATTGATGAAATTATAATTTTAAATATATCTTAGACATTTATTTTTATAAAAAAATAGTTTTTTTGTTTCATTTGAATTTAATTATTTATGACAATTTGATAAGTGAGCATTAAATTATAATGCTTTCCAGAGTCTTTCAAAAAGATGGTGCTAAGATTGTTGTGGACTCAACATCTTTAGAGTACATTAAAGGGTCTACAATAGAATACCATACAGAGCTGATTCGATCAGCATTCAGAATAACAAATAATCCCTTAGCAGAACAAGGCTGCAGCTGTGGGGCCAGTTTTGCTATTAAATTGGACTGAATAGATAATACTAGGTATTAAAACTGCGTTAAAATTGTCAAAATAAGAAAATACGCATACAAATTGCAAATTTTGGGAACTTGTTTAAAATTTTTAATTATTTAATAAGAAGAACAATTATATTTGTACATAATTAACATTCAAATAGCGAACGTTAAATTTTTTTTTATTTAAAATTCATAAATAACGCAACACCAAATTAGAAAGCTCTTAGCTACTTTTTGCAGTTAGGAGCACATCAAAATTCGATATTATGGTCGTAGTATTTACAAAAATGGAGTTCCTTGATGAGCACGATTACATCATGGAATGTGTTGTATCGTTGATGTGAATGGTTTTTAGAGCAGACTTATTTCCCTCTCTTACCATTCTGAAAAATATAAGTATTGTTGAATAATTTTACTTATTAGTAATTAGTATATGTATAAGATTTGTAATCAAAGTTGATTTTAAAAAAATAAATATATTTACTTTGCTGGAAAGTTCAAATTTTAAGTGCTGTATTTCTTCTGTTTGATGAATTAATTTTTCATTCATGTTGGCAAGATGTTCACTCATTGTACTAAGTTGTAGTTTGTAATTTCCTTCCTGGACTTCCTTGTCTTCCTGCAGTGCCTTCCAATTTGAAAGAGCTTCAGATAATGCTGCTTCACATTTTTCTCTTTTTTCTTCACTGTTATCTAAATGAACATTCATCACCTCCGTCTAAAATATCAATGATGAGATATTAATTATAAATGCTTTACTTTTAACAATTAAATTAGAATACTGAAAATCTTACATTTGCAGCAATAGCTAAATTTCTAACATGACAAATATGCTTTTCTGTTATTAACCTGTTAATTTCCCGCAAAAAATATTCTCTAATTTTTGTTTCACGAGCCTCAATCTCCTCTGGTATAGCAAAAGGTGCAGTCAATCTCCCAATCTACAAATTTATGTTTTGATTTTATTGGAAAATATGTATAAAACACAAAAAAAAACAATATAAATTTTATTAAATTAAGAAAAATAGAAGTTTTACCATATTATTGATTTCAACAGGTTCTAAGCCATTTGATTCTAGTATTCTCTTTCCATTATTTTCTTTTTGGTTCAATTCATCGTATTTAATTTTTAAAATATTATACTGTGCTTTCCAAAGATTCAATTCTTTTTCTAGTTCACAAAATTTTGTGAATTCAAAATCATCACCATTTTCATTATAGTTAGACCAAGTTTTTCTTGATGGTTCTATTTCAACAGTAGATTTGGAAGATCTTCTTGATGCTGAAGGTGAAGAAAATGGGGAAGGATCTTGTTTATTATTTATAAACTTTCCAGACTTCAAATCTAAATCATACTTTCCTTCTCCACTCGACCATGAAACTGTCTCTTCCTGTTTCAACTTTTCTGTCAGTTTTCTTTGAGCGTCATTTCTTTCCCTCTCTAATTTCTCTATTGTTTCACGATATTTACTATCCAATTCAACTTTTGCTTTTTCTGAAAGTTCTAGTTTATATTCCAAATGTTGAATCCTGTCTATTAAGCCATCAATTTCTGTATTCTTATCACTAATTTGAGATAATAACTGGGCATTTTCAATGATTTTTTTCTGAAATTCTTCATCAAGAATATGATTTGGTGGTGGAGGTGGTGGTTGAGATTTGTTTTCTGCAGTTTTACTTTTTCCTTTCTTAGTCTTATTTTGAGCCTTATCAAGATCCTAAAAATTTTAATATAAATTAAATAAATAATCCTCAATTATTTTATCATGATAAATCTAACCTCTTGCAACACAGTCACTCTTTTTGTCAACTGTTGATTTCGAAAGGTAAGACTGTCTAATTCTTGTTCTGCTCTTCTCAGTTCAACTTCTTTTTCTTTTAATTGTTCCCTAAGTTCTGTATTTCGAGCCTGTTCATCGATCACAGCTTTTTTTAGAACATTTGCCTGTGCACGTATCTAAAAATAAACAAAAAAAATGTAAATAATTAGGAGTATCTAGAATAAGATCTTACATATTTTGGAATAATAATATGAGAAGGCACTCGTTACAATTATAATTAAACCTCTGAATTAGAATTATTAATTTTTAAATGAAATTTCCGAGTAAGCTTATTATTAAAAATAAATGAATGGAAATATATAACGAAATACTCCAACAATTTTATAGGTTAACATTTGGTAAACAAGAACATGTATAAGCATCCATTTCAATGCAACCTTCTTTTTCCTCTAAGCCATCAATCTCATTAGAAGTAAATATTGATTTAAAAAAAACTAATAGCACAAAGTCATAAAGTATGTACTTTTAAAACATTAATCGATCGTCAATTTACAGAATTCGAAAAAGAAAAGAAACGAAAACAAAAAAGACGACAAAAGTAACATCATTGACTCCGAAATACTCTGTATCCTCTTATTAAAGACAAACAAATAAGTATACAAATAATTATTGAAAGACATGACAAGTAATATAGAGAAAGAAAGAGCTGGATTGCACTTACTTTGGAGTATTCGGTAGCAAGCTTCTGGTACTTGATCTGCAGCTGTCCCGCAGCGGAAGTGTCCATAGCTCGGTAGCAGCGTTTATGAGCCCTTGAATTGGGCAATCAGTCTCTCTAACGCAACGTGTCAAACTTGCGTATAAAATAAACCCTCGGAAGGGTTATGTGTACAATCGAGGTGTGAATAAAGAGATATATTTATACAATCAGCAAAAGCAGGACCGAAGATGATCGGGCGTCATTGCCGCGACTTCCTGCCGTGCGTCGGCGGCTGCTGATGCTGCTATATGTGTGTTACTGTGTTCGCGGGGCCGAGCTGACTATGTACTGCTGTCGACGTCGCGAGGAGCGCATTGCTCTCTCTCTCTCTCTCTCTCTCTTTCACTCCAATCGACTCCGTTTTGTTCGCTCACTCCGGCTGCAGTGTATTAGGAAAGGTTTGATACTTACAGAGTGAAAGAAAGTGTGGTGTGGGAGGCAGTTGTGTACATAATTATATAGAAAGAGATTCTTGGAGTGTCGACCTATTATTTAAAATGTCAACGAATCAGAATGCTTCAATCTTTTTTTTACTATTGCACCTGCACCCATAAAAAATCCGATCGAACACTGCAGTTTCTGAACGCAAATTACGCCCACTTCGCGAATGGATATATTTATCATTTGCGAGCTCTTATCATCATACCTACCTACATACATACATACATTACATGCATGTAAATCTTTCTTTTGCTTCTTTTTTTAATTTGCTCTGTAATATTGTTGTTGTTACTGAACGTCAATGCAGTTATAAAGTCAACTTTCAACTTATATTTGATTACCTTCTTCATCGTTTGCACTTATACTCCTCTCTTCTTCCTACCTCCCTTTCCTCTTTTTTTTTCTACAATGCAGTAGAATTTTAAGTTTGCGAACTAGTAAATTTTATGGTTGTTGAGCAAGCGTGGAATTGGAGCGCGGCACTGAACTTGGCTCTTTCCGGAATCTTTTAAATAGTAATTTTAAACTTTTTATTTATGGAAAAAAAAACGTAGGTATAGTTTTAATTTTTAATTTGTTTATGTCTTTTTTTTTGTTGTTGATATGCAGTTTGGAAAATTGATAGAATTTGATAATGGTGTAAGATCAAAAATCTTGTGTGATTAGGATTTATTGAAAAATTTTGTATACCTATACTATTATACGATGTATTAATTTTAGTTTCAAATTATACGTGTTACATTATTATGTGTCGACGGTTGATAAATTATTATCAGAGGTTGATATAAAATCCATTATTATAATTGCTAACAACATATATCATATTCTGATAAAGAGATGTACTTCTTTATCTTTCGCTGCAAATATTGATTTTATATGTACCTTCAAAGACCTACTTTCTAACAACGCTCTAAATTTAATAAATACATATTTAACGTTTTTATAAATACCATATGCATTTGTAATGTTACAGTGTATTGAATAATCTACAATTTAAAGTTTGTTTTTTAATTTACATTTTTATAACTCGTATCATTTTTTATACAGCGCGATATGAATAACATTTTTATTTCATAAAACATTGAAGTACGAAGGTGGACTTGCGAACAATTAAAATTTACATACTTATTATTTTTTCATTGTAATAATGATAATAATAATAATAATAATAATAATAATAATAATAATAATAATAATAATAATAATAATAATAAAAAAGTATGTTATACAACTTTCTATAATACATTTCTAAAAGCTTTTTAAAAGTCTGATCCCATTTATATTTCAATTTATTTTTCTCTCTTTCTCTCTCTCTCGATATTTTATTATGATGTGCCTCTTGATCTGCCTTTAACGATTTAAACGTCATTATTATGGATTATATGCGTGAAAACTTGAAATATGGATACAGTGAAACGTGACTGTGTTATGATTTATTAGTTTATAACAAGTCAAAAAAAGAATAAAAAACAAGAGATTTATTTTAATGCGCACTGAATTTTTTTTGGCGTTTGACTGACGTCTGTGCTATTCTAAATAGTCACAAATATTTTAATCAAGTATTATAATCAAAGCGGATTATCATGTTAACTTAATAAAATTCGGTTACATAAAAAATGGTATTTTTATTCAATTTTCAGATTTTTAAAAAAAAGTACATTAAACATTTTTTTTATCATTCAACTTATCATACAGATAGTGGGGTTCTTAAAAATTTACGTTGCATTAAAAATAAATATTTAAAAAAAAAAAAAAAAGAATTCACTCACATAAGTATGATTCAACTTGTCAGTTTAGTAATACCGACGTATTTCAAGCGTTAAATTTAAAAGGATGACGTACAGTACATCTCGTCAATTCAACGCTTGAAATAACGTTTGTATCAATCTGACACGTCAAATATCCATCTTTCAACAAAAATAAATATATTTACATATATTCAAGTTGAAATAAAATTGATCAATAGTTTTATTATAAATAGGTCGCTTTTTTATTGTCGTGTAGATGTAAAAGTATAGAAGTTTAAAATCATCTAGAAATCCTCACAATATCATTTTTTTTTTTCTACAGCAAATTAATAAAGTGCAAAAACAAAAAACAGAAAAAATCGTATGTACATAAATACATTTAACTTGAAACAATATACTCATAAAGCTGCATATTCTTTATATATATGTGGTAATTATAGTAGCCGCATAAACAATGGGGATTCACGTAATTTACTCAAGTTAGCTCTCTCTCTCTCTTTTTTACTCTTATTATAACGACCTCGTTAAAGCCTCTCTTCTCCGCACTGTGGGTCTTTATTATTTCGTTGGGCGTTTGAAAATTTGCATATGTGTGTGTGCTGTGTACGCGCAGTACAGCAAGTCCGTAGTGAAGTGTGCGACACGAAAACGAAAAAGAGAAGACGCGGGCGAGGAGCCGTTAAATTTGGGGGGTATTAATTCATTTTCCAGTCCCGCGCTGCTGCGCGCATTGCGTTCTATACACAAGAAAAAATGAATAAAAGAGAATAGTAGTCCAAATGTTTTTTTTATTTATTCACTTAGTTTTATTTAATGGCATATTCATGTTAACTTCGAATTTTAAATTATCTAATTTCAAATTTACAAATTTTACTTTTAAGAATAACTATATATAATTACGATTAAGTTTTATTTTTCACAAAATTTACAATCGCTATTTTTTCTTTATTTTTAAAGCTCGCATAGATTGATCATTGTCTTCGTGGCTTGATTTAACATTATGTAGTATCGGAGAAGGAAATGTCGTTGAGGATCGATCCTGATGGTCCTCCAAGTGACTACGCCCCAATGTAGCCTAGCTACTGCTGAGCAAGCTTACTTGCGGTTGCAGGTACTTTGTGGTTCTATGCTCGTCGGGATATTTCGATGTATTTTTATTTTTTTATTTTTATATTAACATTATTTCTTAATTCTTCTTTTTAAGATGTTTTACTAGGATTTTATTAGTTATTTTCAGCTTTTCAAAAACAATCTTTGTATTATTTCAAATTTCATTAACGACATGAGATTTATACGTATTATAATAAAGCTTTAATAATTAAGCTTTTTGTTTCGAACCACGAGATTATCCATTAAGTTGTCATTTAAGCTCGGATTTTTTTCAACTAATTTATTTAATGACATTTTAAATGATGAATGACAAAACATTCACAAATTGCATTTTTTACAGTTCCTCTGTTATTTTTATATTCTACGTCTGAATGACAGACTTGACTTTTAAAGAAAATTTCTTGGTCTTTCCCTCTCGCGAATATACGTGTACGTGGTTCACATTACCATATGTATATGCCATTTCACGAGTCTTCAGGTTTGTCGTAAAAACGAAGTTATCGCACATTCGTTTAGCCGATAAGCGTGAGAGAAAGTTAAAAGTATACTTATAGTGGATTACCATCACACCGTATACCTATATGGTAACGGTTATCGGATAATCACCTGCGTAGCAAAGTTATATGTACGTCCTTTCATTATTAGCAATTCAATAATTACAATCCTAATTAAAATTTATTCATCTTTAACATTACGTTATTTTTTTCCTTTAGTTCAGCATTAATAAAAAAATGATTGTTTTTAAAATTCAAAGATAAATTTTTGCAAAATCCAAACTATTCTCTTGTACTCGTATTGTTTAAAATTATACACGTATATCCACTCAAAATCGTACATCATCTCTTTCTTTCTCGCTACAGATATACTTATACACCCTTATATATATAATTTTTTAGCTAGCTCATTTATTGCTATCCTAGCTATTTCTTCTGGAACAGATCAGACTAGAGCGCGCACGTTCCCATTTATCTCGACATTTTTGTCCGCTCATATATTATATATTATAGCTGCATTGGAGTATATATATTATACTATATCGACCGAGAAGTGGCTGGGGTGGCTGCATCTTCATAAAATACGCATTATATCGTGATTCAGCGATATTGGCGAAATAAATGTCGGGGAAAATTTTTCTTTTGCGATCGCCATCCAAGAGGAATATATATATATATATATATATATATATATATATATATATACATATAATACGCTATATCTATATAAGTACGCAGGCTACTGGTATAGATCCGATGGTATAAGAGAGAAACGCAAGGAGAAAGAAGTGGAACGAGTTTCCGTCTTTAGTTCCTGGCTATTTCTCTTTGCGAGACTCGCGCTCTTTCTCTTTCTCTAGTATATATATATACCTATAACTATTATCGGAATAACGTGATTCTTTGCTGCGTCGTTATATTGTCGGCGAGTGGGTGAGTGGGAAAAAAAGCTCAAGTTTTTATATATAGGCGACGTTTTAGTATTATTTAAAAGCCGAGAAAAATAAGCTTTTCTTTTCTTTTTTTTTTATTGTTTTCTATTTATTCATTCGCTTTGCGGATTTTACATTTTGTTACTTCTCATATTTCTGCAGTATTATATATTTTTATGGTATTTCCATATGTATTATTTGGTAAATAAACGGTAGATGAATAAGTGACAAAAAAATTATAGTAAGCGAAATCAAGGTATTTATTTAAAATAAAATCACTTTACCTTATTAAGCATTACCACACCTTTATTATTATTTTTTTTAATTTAACAATTAAAACTTATCGATATAGGATCTATATTATTTTTTGCCAATTCTTAATTTAGCTATTACTTTTTTTGTACCATAAGCTATATTGCCAGTAGACGTAAATTAAAGACTGACATTTTTATTAACGTATATTTTTCTTACTTTTGTCACTCACCATAAAAATAATAATAATTCAAAACGATATCCAAGATCCTTGAATTCTGACTAAAATAAATATTAACACCTCTACGAGATAGTTGATCTTGATTAGAGAAGCAGTGTTGTCGTTTTCATCGCACTGATTGCTTGCTTGCTTGCAGCAAAAAGTAGTAAAAATAACCACCTATAGCCATAAGCTTCATCTTTTAGCCGTATAACAAATGGCCTTGTATGTGTGTGTGTGTGTGTGTGTGTTAAATGGATAATAAATCGAGAGCTAGGTTGCTGAGAAGACTCGAGCGACAAGCTCTGTCTCTCTCTCTGTTTCGCTCGAGGTTTTGTGAAATGACGTTGTCGTGATAGCTAGAAGGGGATATGTGTGTGTGTACCGGTAGCCGTCGAGTTAGTTGATTGATTGGCATTGGCACCTGTCTTTCTTTCATTCTCCGCTTTTTTCTCTTCCGTATATAGATATAGTATAAATATGCTGCTGATGCTCGCTTTTATACATATATATCTTTTCTCTCTTTTCGAGTCTGTTGTTCTTCTGATGCTATGCCAGCTCTCTTCTTCGTTCACCTCTTTTTTTTCCATTTACATTTTTTATTCACCTCTTTTTTTGTACCTTTTATTTACATAACAACGATTTTTTAAAAATTTTATTTGTAAAAATAAAGCCGCATGTAGGTATATTGACGTCTTTTGTTGTAGTTGGACACTTCAATTTTGTAAGTCAAATATTGTGTAGAGTAAAAAAAAATATCATTATTCCTTTATTACCGTGAAGTTCGATAGGAAAATTACAAGTAATAATATTTTTCATTTCTTTTTTTTTCTTGTCGGTTAAATTTTTTTCTTTTCATCTTTTTCTTTTTTTATCCCAACTACAAGAGGTAATCTCATTGCATTGGATATATAAATTAGCTCGAACGAAAAAGGATGAGAGAAAGGATCCTTTTTATGCTTAAAAGTATCGTAAAAGAAGTTTAGCATTATTTATAGAGCGAGTGTATTAAGTATGCCCGGAGTATTAAAACTCTTCTGGCCTACTTTACAACTTCGTAATAAACTTTTACCCAATTATTAATTGCTACGAACTATGAAATAAAGAAGCGCCTCATCTCTCCCCCTCTTTCCTTCTCTCTCTCTCTCTCACTCTCTTTAGTACTTTTAAATTCATGCAAAATTTTGCATATAATAATATAATCCGACTCCCTTGATATTTTGCTTCATTCCTATATCCGCAAAACACCGCAATAAATTAAATCACGAATTAATTTTTTTACAATCTAATCTTAAAGATATACCCACACGATATACTTGTACATCCATCTCCTTTATTCTTAAATTTTCAAACGACATCCATCTTCAATTTTTCGTGATATTCTATACGTATACCACCCTTCAAAAGACACTTGAAAAATCTCTAGACCAAAGACGCGGCAAAAAAAAAAAAGAAGAAAAAAAAACTATAACACAAGTGGACAAGCTCAAGGGCGGAAAAGAAACAAAGAAGTCGGTGGCAGAAAGCGGCGGCGTCTACCGTAGATATATAGAATATATGTACGAAAGGGTTGGATGTAGAGAAAGAGCAAGGTTGAGGAGGACGATGTATAGGAAGCAGCAGTAGCAGCAGCAGCAGCAGCTTGGCCTCTTCTCGCGACGCGTAAACATTCGAGAAGGGACGTGTACATAGACTATATATGCGAAAACGTATAGGAGGGGAGCGTAGGTCCAGCTTGTGCATGCCAACTAAGGGATTATCGAACGCGAGCGAGGGTTTTCTCCTTTTTTCCTCCCTTTTTTTTTCTCGCGTGCTCGCTGGTTGGGAAGCCGCTTGAAACTGAGTGGAATACCGAGAGGATGATGTGGCGTTGGGCCAGCGTATGTGTATGTGTCTGTGTGCGTGTATGTGTGATGCTGCGTCTGTCTTTCTTTTTACTGTAGGTCGTATAACGTAGGATGGGAGAGCGAGAGATGGCATAAAAAGGATGACAGGCGTTTACTCGCTCTCGAGGATCAAAGCCCTCTTCCATCCATACCCCCCCTCACTACTCCCCTTTTACTCTTCCCTTCGACCTCCTTTACCCCGTTGGCGATTTCTCCCACTCGAAGGGCCTAGGCTCAAGGAGGATCTCGCTTGTCGAGTGAAATAGGTAGAAAAATATTTAGCGTTTCGTTAAGCTGTCCGAAAAAGAGAAAGAAAGAATTTATTTTCTCTCGGTTATATACCTATACCCAGCTTCTGAGCTTTTTCTTTTTATCCTGGTTCTATAAGTGGAACGTGAGATGATTATTTCTTTTTTTACTTTTCTTTTTTCTTTCTTTATTTCTCATTATGTTTTCTGTATGTGTCTTTTGCGTGTCTTGAACGTTTTAACGACTATTAATTTTTGTATATAGCTTGAGCTTTTATTTATTGCCATTCATCATTTTATTCCTGTGTTGATTATAAAAAACAAAAAAAATAATAATAAATAAAAAAATCATATAATACACACATTTGAAACTCATATTTGTTTAAACTGAATATCATTGTTAGAATTTAAAAAAAAAGTTATAAAAAAATTCTTATGTTATACCAGACCATTATGTAGAAAAAAATTTTTTTTCCTTTTTTTTTAATAGCTTTTTTTATACTTTTCATTATTTCAATAGACAATTTTTATAATAGCCCAGCCAAAATATTTTATAATAGGTCACGTAAAAATATCTTACTCATAACTAGTCTTCTCTCTTTGAACATTTATAATTACGAGTTACTCGGTAAACTTTTATTTTTGTATAGTAAAAAAGTATGTAGATACATATAGAGATCCTGGATAGAAACATCATAGTAAAAAAAAAAACAAGAAAAAATTAGAACTCGATAGATAACGTAACGCAGTAAATCTGAAAGAGAAGATAAATAGTTATGTCTCCTCTCAGAGACTCTGCGCAGGTGAAAAGTTGAAAAACCACAAGTCCAACCATGAGTATACGTTACATTCATATACGTACGTACAAACGTATATATATATATATATATATATATATATAGAGTTGAAGAGTACAAAGTTCCAATAATGAAATGAATGCCTCTAGGGATGGAAAAGGTATGGTACGTGATAGAGCTGGCAGCTATAGTATAGAGCCATAACACCCACTACCATCACCATCACCACCACCAGCATTACTCTCTATATAAGGCCATTGGACGAGTATAGCGTCGTGCGAAACCCATTCGCAAATTAACCTTACTTATTCATTAGCGCTAACGAGCCAGGCCGCTTGGGCAACCGCAACAGTATAGCCTACAAGCGACTCTACAAAATATATACATCTATTACATGTCTGTCTTTCTGTCTGTCTGACTGTTTGTTGGTGGTATACGTATATAGGAAAGTCGCACGAACCGCAAGTCGTCGAAAAGCTATATATACATATATATGTACGATTCGTCGCGCTTGTATGTTTAATTTTCGTCTTTACTCTGAGAGCTTTTCGTTTCTCGCGCGTTGGACTTATTATTATTATTATTATTGTCATACCAGATTTTACAAGGATGAGGCTATCCTAGGTCTTTCTTGAGATTACATTGTCGTTGATGGCTGCTACGACCCTTTTTTAATACATTATTTTATTTTGACCGTTTATCTTTTGACCCTTTCATCCAGTATTTCTTTTTCAATTTTTTAATTTATTTTATTTTATTCTTTTTTACTATAATTTTTTTTTTGTAAAGTTTAATGACTAAAAAATGAAAATTACGAATTTATATTCCACGTAAAAGATAAAGGGCAATTTGTAGACGTGATGGTCAGATAGAATATTTGTTCGAATATATATATATATATATATATATATATATATATATATGTAGGTACTTGATATCGTAATGAGTCATGATTGTAAAAGTTAAGATGTATGGGAGGGAGGAGTAATCCCTCGCGTATATATAGGAAGGTCCGAAGTTCTGGAAGACACCTGCACGTATCTATAGGTATACACCTCAGCAGCTCTTGGCCATCCTTGCGGCGAGGTTCCGTAAGGGTGGGAGAGGAGGAAGGTTGGATGGTTCTCGGAGAGAGGAAGCGAGAGAGAGAGAGAGAGTCAGTCCCGTTGTCCGCCCACCCGCAATATGCGGTCTCGCGCGTCTCGCATAAATCACTTGGCGCAATATCATCGGAAGCGCCTCAAGCGTTACCGCGAGCGATTTTAGTGGTGTTCTCCATCCTGCACCCACCCTCCACCCCCTTCGTCCATCCTTTTCCTTTCCCTCCATCTCTCGTCTCTACCGAGAAACGCCGTGTCCCTTGACGTGCAGGTTATAAGCGCCAGCAGACGTCACCTTATATGCCAAGCTTTAGCACCGCACCCTTTGTACCTACCTACCCTCGGGTCGTGCACGTGTGCGTGCTTCTCACTCTCTTTTGGCTTGACTTCCAACTCCTGCTCTCTTTTGACGTATAGTAGCATCCGCGTGACTTTTGCCTACGGCGTCGTAACGATGTTCTCTCCCTTAGACTCCTGTACTCGTTCGGAATCTCTCTCTCTCTCTCTCTCTTATTCTTTGATGCAAGCTCGTACTGCGACAATTTTATGTATATATATTATATATATGACAATTTCTTTCTTTGCTGGATTTGTATTGATATCAAGCTATGCTTAAAATGCAAGAGAAGTTTGTAAATTTAGTTATGATAAATTTTTTATGAAAAATTAAAGAAATTTTGTTGTTGGATGAAAAAAAAAATAAATAAAAAGCTCTTTGGCAACTTAACATTGACATGTAATGTTGTTCGAGTTAAAGTTTTTTTTGAGGAGAGTTTCGAAGTTGATCGATTGTAACTTTTTGAACTTTGTAAATTTTATGATCTGAAAGTATAAGTAAACGAACGAAGCTAAAAAAGACTTTTTAAAAGAAAGTTTTTGAAAAATTTTCTTCTTTTTTTTTCTTTATTTGTTGTGAAAATATTTTTCTTGAAAAAAAGCTTAAATACATGATTCTTTTTTGTTGCAATATTTTTGGACTTGAGAATTTGTTATAAATTAATACAGTAGATTAACTAGAAGTTTCAAAAGCTAGCTTTTACTTTTATTTCAAAATATGATTTTTTGGCATATATGCATATTTAATAATCGTTTGAAAAAAAAGTTATTTATCAATAAAATATAATTATTCACTAAAAATTTTATTTATTTTATTGATAACTTCAAGTAAAAAAAAAAAATTATAATCATAAAAAAATAATATTAATTTACGATAAGCACTAGTTCCATTAACATATACAACACGGTGAGATTTTCGTGAACTTTGTATTCATGACGTATACTGGAACTGTATACAATTTGAATTTGGGACGGTGAGAACTGGGGTATTCAACGGTGAGGCTTATATTCTAAGACTCGTAATGATGTTCTGTACGTGGCAATAATTTCTAAGCAGGTCCCGCTTGCGGGGGTGTAATCGCGGTCGACCATAGCAAAATATTTACCATTAAAATTAAATTTTCTTTACAATCAAATTTCCTTACAAACGCAGTATTTAAAGTTTAGTGCACCTTTTTTTTAAAGATTGGTTACCAAAAACATTATAAATTTTAATGTAGCTTTTTTCAATTGGCGCTCAAGCTGAATTTTGGCGAATTTTCAACTATTTCTCAATATATATTCATAATTTAAAATCCAAGATGAGTTTTGCATTCGTCAAATTTTGAAAGTTTGAAGCTCGCTTTATTTTGTGCAGTGACTACAGGGAAGCCCATTGTTTCATTTCGCTTGTCCCTTTTAATTGTTTAAACATTTTAACTCGACCGGAATCGCAGTTGGAATAGTTTTCAGCTGAGCTTAATATTATTTTCAAGCTAAATGATTTGAAGGGAATAAAATTGAGGGGCGAGGGGAGGAGAGAGAGAGAAACGATGAAAGTTTCGACTCGTATAGTCCGAGAGCTGGATTCCATTTGCAAAAGCGAAAAACATGTTTAACTCTGACGTTTGAAATTTTTAATTTTCATATATAGTTATCTGATATAATACGTGTCGTGTATAATAGTAAAATAGTCTATTTAAAATATTGAAATATTAAAAATTTAAAAAAATTTAAATTATATTTTTAATTTCTCTAAGTATAATACTTTTTTATAAATAATTTTAAAATAAAAATAAAATTTCATATTGTTCATTCAATTCATAAATAAAACAGTTATCGAATAATAGTCTATTTTTCTTTAAACTTGTAAACATATATCAGATAAATTGACGATGAAAAAAAAATTAATAAATAAAAAATTTTTAGAGCAATAATAACCATGAATAAGCAAATATCTGAAAAGATGATTTTGAAAAGCTCAAAAATTTTGCAAGCTCACTTAAGTATAGAAAAAAAAATCCAACTCGAAAAACATCCATCAGTGATAATAAGGCAAAAAGCCAAAATTGAACGACAAAGGTCAAGAGGGTAGGAGTATAAGAGACAGAAAAAAAAGTAGTAATCTGACGGTCGTTTATATATAGATATACAGAAATTCACGTAGATAACCAACATCGTAAATGTGAAGGTGCAGTAGGTCCAGTGAGTCCAACTTACCTCGGGCAGCCGGTCCGTGTCGTTTCTCGATTTGAATTCTAATTCGGCCTGCCTCTCCGTGCAGGCGTCTCTCTCTTTCTCCACTTCTTCCCGGCTCTTGGTACCTGTAGATATATATGTATTTGTGAGAAACTCGGTTGTCGACGACTACTACCTATATACTCCTACCTACCTTGGTATACTTCGCGAGAGGCGATCTCCTAGCCGCGGGCACTCGAGCGCGTCTCTACCAGCAAGCTCCCATAAGGATCGTAGGTAGAGAGAGAGAAAGAGAGAGAGAGAACGAGTGCAGAGATGAAAAGGGGTGGAAAGCTCTGTTGGGAGGGAGGTTGAAACTAGACGGACAAAGAGAGAGAGAAAGAGAGAGAGAGTGTTCGGCCGCCGGTTAGGGGCAGTTTCACCCGATAAATAATCACTCGCTTCGCGGGATTCAATGGTCTTGAAATCCAATCAATGGCACTGTAGCCGCTCCTCCTGCTTCTGCTACTGCTGCTGCTGCTGCTACTACTACCGACTGCCTGCTTTCCATTCCACTGCTCGACCCTCCCTCTTCCTCTCTCTCTCTCTCTCTCTCTCTCTCTCTCTTTCTCTTCATTCCTCTCTTACGTCCTTTTCCACCTTCACTGCACTCTCTGACCGACCAACCGACCGATCCATGTGCCTTCCTCCTCCCAAGAAGTTCATTTTCGATTACGAGAGGATTATGCTGATTTTTACCCCCCCTCCTCTTATACTCTCTTCCACCTTTTTCGTCCGCTTAACCCTTTCTTCTGCCTTACCTATATATACCTCTATATATCCCAAGGCATCGACCGCTTGATTTTTCTTTTTTTTTTCTTCTATTTCTTCCTCATCGAGTGGTCTACTCGCATTTAAGTACTGCTTGCAAAAAAGAAAAAGTTGTCTCGGCTCGCTTATACCTTTATAGTCTCTATGTAATTAAGACGGGAAATCTGCGTTTTATTCGTTGTAGGCTTATATCTTATATTGCTCGATACGGTTGTTGTTATTAATATATAAAGTTCCACTTGCTAATACATCTTGCTATTAAATATTACACAGTGGATAAGCTGGTGTTTATTTTCGACATTTTATACAGCATCAAACTTGCCTGCCTGACTGACTGACTGCCTGATCGTCGATTCTATACGTCGTTTAATATGCGTTCATAAATTCATCATTTAACGTATAACAATCGACCGACGTGGTTGTGCTCGTCGAATAAATTTCAATTGTGAATATTCGTTGGTGTATGTGTGTGTGTGAATAAGCAAAGAGGTATGTATTATATCCGCAGGTCTCTCTTTCTCTCTTCGCTATTTATTAAATAGTTTTCGGTTGAAAATCGATTTCCAATTATACCTATACGTATACATACGAGTTAATAATACATAATAAATGTTGAATAAAGAAAATAGTGTCTGGATACAATATAGGATATATATATATATA